>BLKR01010734.1:0-47563 GCA_011170035.1 Teleogryllus occipitalis | reverse complement strand
AAACAAACGTGGCAGCAAGGAAACGATTTATAGCGAAGACGCGGCCGCTAGGCAAGTATAAATAGAAACGTCGGGAGCTGTTGCGCCGGGAGATTGGTTCGGGAGCGCGCTGCGCTTCCACCCCATTTCCGCCGCGCACCTGAGCGGAGCGGCGAGTGGGGACGGGGGCTGCACCAGCGCGCGCATCTCCTCTGCGACCTGCACCGCACCGGGCGGCACGCAGACGAGGATTTGTTTGTCTGCAGCCCGTGACATTTTAATCCGAGATTACGAGCATGAATGTAACGTAAATTATAGACCACGTCAAGCGTTACGATCTCTTTATGGTTTAACGTTTTACTAAATCAAATAATCTATACATATGACGTAATTCAAATAGTATTTTATTGTATTCAAAAGGTTAAGTTGCCGTTTCGATGTTTAAAAATAACTTGCTGAAGTATCTATTTACAATCTCTTGCGGATGATAAGATTTCTGTTAGTGCTCTCGTGAGTGTTCCTTGTGGCGGCGGCTGTGGAAACTAATCTAACATGACATGTTTTATGGTGCAATTTTCTTTAAAAAAGAATTAAAGTCAAATGTCACACAAAACACAAAACATTTATCAACTCGATAAAAAGCACTTATCGCTCCATGGTTTTTGGAAGGTAATGTACCTGATACCTTGTAATTTAGCATTCGGAATATATTGTACTGTTTGCTGCTTTATAATATCTAGTAAAAATCTTTACATTCTGGTAATAAAAATCCTTAAAACAAATTTTTAGAGAAGTAACAAATCTTTCAACTTTTATTTCACTTTCAACATCATTCAGTTTTATAATTTTTTTTCGTATTATATGAACATGATAGTATAAAATTCATTCACATGTTATCTTCTAACATATATTTTATTTTACTTTACAATAATCTGGGACACTGTCATACTTCCTAGAACCAGAATATCTAGCATTTGGCCATACATGGAGTGAATTAATGTTTAGACGGGCAGTTGATAATTACTTGTTCCAATAATGATGGACAGAATGGTAACGATCGAAAGAAAGACAAATGAAACAGGAAAACTCTGAGGAAATTTGTCGTGAAAACGCATTGACTACCGCAAATTCAACAAGTATCCACAGAAAACTGGACCTTATGAATTATTTTTCATTTATTTTTGATCCATTCTAGTTCTTCCAGAATTGGCACAAAGTTGATAGGACACCTGCATATTTTTAATTAATTTCTTGGAGAAATTACGTGACAACTGATAGTTTTTTAAACAAATGTATATGACATTTTTTAATGAACTGATTTTTATAACAACTTTTTGGGTAAAAAATCTCTATCTTTCTGTTTTTTCAACGGACATTGACTCAAAAACCACTATCTTCAATTTTGTAATTAAACATGTGAGTTAGCCAAAAATGAGGCTAGCACCGTAATTATTACTGTTGCATATTACATATCAAGAGAAAAATTAAAATTAATATTTGTAACAAATTTTGAGAAAAAATTGATATTTTAACTGCCTATATTTTGCGCAAAGTTACACAAACATTACGCATATTTTCGAAAAATTAAACAACATCTTATTTCAAGATATGTTCTTAAGAAACAGAGTTTATTAAAAAAATATTTGTCTTCAATATTGTAGTTGTAGGACAATCTCTCTCTCTTTTTTTGGGAAATATTCAAAATATCGAGCATTATGATGAGAATCAGACCTGCGCCGTTCTCTTAAGCGCTCTTTGACAACAAAATTTAATCAAAGCATTTAGTGCCATTGTTTAAAAATTTTCTAACTGTCCCAGCGGCTTCATACTCCTCACAATGAAAATGTAGGTTTCAAAATCCAGGGACCACATCATCGACCAGTTCGATTGGGGAATATCGATTTTGGAGAACATTGCCTGAACGGTTTAGCCGTTCTCATACTGACATTGTGCTCATACTGACAGACGGATAGACTTAGCTGTGAATCGATTTTTCGGTATCAAGAACCCTCAAAACATGGATTTTGACTAAACAATGTGTTAGAGGAAGGGTTATGCTAAATATAGGGGCACTATTTCGTGACGACGATCCTGCAATAAAAGTTTCTCTGTTGAAAATTTGACGTTATTTCTCACAGAATTATAATACTTTCTCTACACTCCGTAAGCAGTAGCGAAAACAGAAAAATAAAGCGAAAAATGGATAGCGGTCTTATTATCACGATTAGATAATATGACCCTACACAGAGTTGCAGGATCAATTACTTGGAAAGGAAATATTATGCTACAATAATAATTACCCTTGTGCGATCATGTAAAGTCCAATTGAAATTGATATCTAAAATTATCAGTTTCATAGAGACGAGACGCAGAGCAGTATTTATACTAGATTGAGGTTTTGCGTTGAAATGTTTGGCGAAATTACCGTATCACTTCTGCTAATAGGAGACTAAACAACACATGATTTCATCATAAACAGGTTTTGTAAATCTCATAGATAGTTCCCAGTGTCTCTACGTATTCTAAGGTTATTCATTAAAGCAAACTGAGAGAGAATTGACAGAAAGAATTACTATGAGCAAGAATGAGGACGAGGGCGAGGGCAAGAACAAGGGGAAGGACGAGGGTGAAACCATGGTTAAGGGAGAATCGGTGGGTGAGCTCGAGGTTGAGGGCATGCGCGAGGGCCAGGGCGAGGGCGTGGGCGAGCGTAAGGGCGAGGGCGAGGGCGAGGGCGAGGGCGAGGGCGAGGGCGAGGGCGAGGGCGTGGGTGAGTGTGGGAGGGTGAGGACGAGTGCGAGTGCGAGGGCGGGCGTAAGGGCGAGGGCGAGGGCGAGGGCGTGGGTGAGTGTAGAGGGTGAGGACGAGAGTGCGAGAGCGAGGCAGCGTAAGGGCGAGGGCGAGGGCGAGGGCGAGGGCGTGGGTGAGTGTGAGGGTGAGTGGACGAGTGCGAGAGCGAGGGCGGGGCGTAAGGGCGAGGGCGAGGGCGTGGGTGAGTGTGAGGGTGAGGACGAGTGCGAGTGCGAGGGCGGGCGTGGCGGGCGGAGGGCGAGGGCGGGCGTGGGTGAGTGTGAGGGTGAGGACGAGCGGCGGAGTGCGAGGGCGGCGTAAGGGCGAGGGCGAGGGCGTGGGTGAGTGTGAGGGTGAGGACGAGCGCGCGAGTGCGAGGGCGGGGCGTAAGGGCGAGTGCGGAGGGTGTGGGTGAGTGTGAGGGTGAGGACGAGTGCGAGTGCGAGGGCGGGCGTAAGGGCGAGGGCGAAGGGCGAGAGCGTGGACGAGGGTGAAGACGAGTGCGAGGGCGAGGGCGAGGAGGAGGACGAGGGCGAGGGCGAGGGCAAGGGCAAGGGCGAGGGCGAGGGCGAGTGTGAGGGCGTGGGCGAGTAAGAGAGCGACGACGAGGGAGTGACTGAGGATGAGGCCGAGATCGAGGTCAGTATATGAGGGCGAGGGGCCATCGTGGGCGAAGGGCGAGAGCGTGGACGAGGGTGAAGCTGCGAGCGAGGGCAGCGTGGGGTCACGTGACGGATGACTCCCCAATTGCGCTTGGCCGCTGCGAGCGCTGATGGCCCGTTTGCCTTCCCGCCGCCCGGGGCGGTGCGAGGACCTTTTTTATTTTGACGAATTAGCCGAACGCGGAGATGGATGACCGCGCATCAAGTCGAGTGGGATGATTTTATAATAATGTCGCATATAGCGAGAGTTCTCGAAGCGTGCCAGTGTGCTGCCATCGTTTTTCGTTTCATATCAGTTCGCCGGGAAAATGACGCACGAGACTCGGGAATTTTTCAGTTCGGTGGAATTGCCTGGTTTTCGCGCCCATCCACCCACCCACCCCCCTCCCTCCAGACCACTCGTGTCACTGCCTCAGCCGTGATTGGACGGTTCTTTATTTGATGGTCGTATGTGGAAATCAATGTTCAGTAATGAAGAAAATTTACATTTTTTATACCACAGATATTCAGTTCTCTAGTGCTTTTGTTTTGTAGTAGGTACGAGATTCAAACTCGTCTTTGGGAGTGAGATGATTCCTTCCCATGGATTGAATTTATTACTTAATTTTCAAAAATGTAATTTATTCCTTCTCTACTAAGGCATTTCTTACAATGCTTATGAGAATTGTGAATGTAATATAATAATCGTGTAATTTAAAATATCATATTGTTATCTGCACAATAAATTATGCTGCATTGTATTTTATTAATTTATTGTGTACTTCTAAAAGCACTTTCTATAGAAAGAGGAAGCCTGAATAGATGTTCCTCCAATGTGGTGTATCGTCACGCAAAAACACCCAATTGAGGTAGAAGTGCTACAACGCTAGCAACTCTAGCCCGCTTTTATATTCTAAGCAAATTAATGGTAGCAATAATGAAAAACTATAAAAATGAAATGTAATAAAAGACGAACATTTTTTGTGCTTTCATTCGTTGGAGACATCAAAAATCAAGTACTTCGTTCGCCACAAAATAAAAAGAATGAAAAGATTCTGATCATACCTGGAGAACTAAGTTAATAGTGTCGTGTTTCCTTCACGACAGGAATAGAAAATTGTGAATTCTGAAGAACTTAAACATTGAACTGACGTAGATATTTACGGGAGAAAAATATATGTTTGATGTATTTAAATAATAATTCTGGATTTGCCGATGATAACGAAGTTTTGAGAACCAAAAATTTCATTTTATCGTGTTTTCATCCAGATCATAATTTCTCTACACTTGCTCAAACATGTGAAAATGCTGGTCTTTGCGTTATAGAGCCGATTAAAATGTGCTACTTTGAGAGAGAGGGGGGGAGGTAGAGTGAGGGAGAAAGAGAAAGAGAAAGAGTAAGAGAGAGAGAGGTGGGTGACCGACGCAGTACTGTTCGTCTTTCTTCTGCTTCCATTTTGTTTTATAATTTATTTTATTTGTAGTTGCATCAACAACGAGGTTATTAGGCACTGCTGCTATGCATTATACGTAGACAATTCAAGGCATGAATCATATAGTAAGCGTTTCCTTGGGAGAACACACAAAGTAAGAAGTTTCGTGATTGCTCTTTAATTTTTGAAATTTAATTTCGTCATTTCTTGGCATAGAAATGGAAAGTACACAGTCTTTTTACATTCTCAAAAAAACATTTTACTTAACATGTAATGAACTATTCATCCTTCGGAATAAAAATATATTAATGTGATCGAAAAAACTCAAACAGTAACATTCACTTATTCTTGGCACTTGAAGTAGTATGAATAACCACTTCCAATATTTATTTCTGATTTATGAAATATTAAACCGAAATGTTCAGGGGATAGCGGCACAAGGCTCATATTAAGGACACTCAAAGACTAGTGCTATCAATGTTCTTGGCAATGAAGAAAAAGCGATGTCCCACTTTCACAGTTTCAACAGCTCGATTTCCATCACTTCTCATGAGAAAGAGAAAATAGAAAAAAATATTATTACAGGGTGACCGCTCATTTCCTGAAAAACAAATTTCCTGATTTTTTGCGTTTTTCCACAGCAATTTAAAAATATTTTACTGGTAGGATTTGTAACTAATATATCTGCTCTCTGATTTTGTCGCGATAAATTACAAATTTTAAAAACTCAACAAATAAAAGTTGAGCCAAAATATAGCGGTGCAGATTTTTTAGGAATAATATCTAATTGTATAACCATCTCAGTTTTTCTGACTTCAAAGGATTCTTCCATAAATTCCCTTATTTTCCAGACTTTTTTAGAGTACGGAAATTCTCAGATTTTTTCCGGCTTTCAAGTTTTTTCGAAAAGAGGCCACAATTATTAACAGAACATCTTAAATAAATGTCTCTACACGCGTATTATATGTTAAAAATAGAATTTAGAACTAGGATTTGCAAAAACATTTTTGTCAATACATGCAAGAAGTAGTTTTCAAATATTTGCAGATTCACACTTCTACCAACATCACTGATTCACATAATGTAAAAAATGGAATCGAAATATTTTTTTAATAACGGAGCTATATTTTAATAATGAACGTTTTTCCTGTGTACCACACATTTAAGTTCCAATTACTATAATAGTAATTTAGCTAATACCACAAGACACACAATTGTGTGTTACAAGTAAATACTCTTTCATTACTCTCTATCCAGTACACAGTTTGTACAATTTACGCAAATAAAGTTGAAGATTTCGTCAATAGTTTACAACAGTGTTGAGTCCCATATAATTCTGGTTATATTCAT
Organism: Teleogryllus occipitalis; assembly: GCA_011170035.1. Taxonomy (NCBI): domain Eukaryota; kingdom Metazoa; phylum Arthropoda; class Insecta; order Orthoptera; family Gryllidae; genus Teleogryllus; species Teleogryllus occipitalis. Next base: position 41,370 of record BLKR01010734.1, on the reverse strand, counting down.
TGTTGAAGAGATCAGCACACTAAAAGAAAATTCTGGTATGATGTCTGTTTATAATTAATAAATATTAACTTGTACGAAAGAACTTTACAATTTAAATTTAACTTCTCTGCGGTATTTCAATAAGAAATTCATTCTTATTCAGTCCATTGTTGACATTGTTTATGGAAGAGAATTGATATGTAAATAGAAATAAATTTCATATACAGAAGATAAAGAACGAACATTTTATCGAAGAAAACATTATTGTATCCACGTCGTTATACAGTTGCCGAAATTCCTGGCATTTTCCTTTCAAAGCTCCTGACTAGCTTTAGTCTCAGTCTTTCAAAAAATTGTCTTGTGGTCGCTTCCCGTCCCTCGCCTCGCCCCCCCCCCTCGCCAACTTTGAAAGAAAACCCAAATTAAATTCCTGCCTGCAATATCTCCGAGAGCTGCCTTGAGCTCCATCGGGAATTCCCCTCCCGCCGCCCGCCCGGGCGCCCGACGACGGCGCCGCGGCGGCCCAAATTCCCTTCAGGGAGGGATAATTAACTTATGAAAAATAGCTCTCCAATTCTTGCAGCGCACTGGCAACCACAATTACCTGTCGTTGGAGGAGAGAAAGTATTGGTGCATTTCGGCAGCCATCTATCATCGGCGACGCGACGGCGGTGGCAAGCGGCGGCCGCGTCGAGACGACGACCTCTGCGAAAAGCGCCTGTGGCGCCCCTAGCGTCCACAAATGGCATTCCTGCCCTAATGGCGTGCTGATTGCATCTCTGAATAAATTTGCGCCCGCCGCCGCCGCTGCCGCCGCCGCCGCCAGGGTGCGCGCGGGCAGGCCGCGAGTTACGGCGGGAGCCCCCGCCCAGCCCCTCGGCCGTCGCTCGGCCGTCGCTTCTGCCGGCGGCCGCTGGGAGCGCGCTATGATTGACGAACGGTTTTCGTGCTTTTATTGCGCTTTTGAAAAGCCTGGACTTCGAGGAACATTTTTTTATGGTCGTTTACGTTCTTTGTGGGCGGTTGTTCGCGCTCGTAGGTCAATGAGGTCTACTAATGAGATCGATGAAATATTAACGTGGATTGAGGAACGCACAGGTTTTTGACTGAAGGATTCGTTTTCGACAGGACGTTTTCTGTTAATTGACTACACTGTTTTAAAGGTATTGTCACTGTGGCATTTATGCTCATTCTATTACATTCTTTCACACACACATTATATATATATATATATATATATATATATATATATATATATATATATATATATATATATATATGCTACATTTAAGAAACAGTTAAATGCACGATAAAATGGAGTTGCATGACTTTGAAACAGAAAAGTAACATGAAATATTTTAATGAGAAGGTAAAAATAAGAAAGTATGTTTGTATATTATAAGTAAACACACTTCGAAGGTAAATATTTCTTGGAATTGTCGTATTGTACGTGATTGCCAATGTTAACTTAGTGACAGAAATTTTCACTTGTTATTTTAAAAAACATGTTAGTGATGATAAATGTCAATACAATAATAAGCAAAGAAGAAACTATATAATACATAGAATAAAAACTAAATAAAAACGTAACAGCTGGCTACGTGTTGCGCACAATAATCGAGCAAATCCAGATGAGAACTCTTACAGACCACTGAACTCACAAAGCTATCAATACAATTATTTCACCTGTCATGAACACAGCTAGTTAGTATTTCCCAAACAATAGATACCAATGAAAGACATTGAATGTTTTTGTTCTGCACATATGTAAATGTGGCTCTAATTGTTTCGTCCGTTCGTTTCTTTAAACAATAAAATATTAGTATCGTTGTTTTTACATTGCGTGCTCTGGGAATTTTGGACTGTTTATTGTGTCTAATGTACGTGAATGATTCTTAGATTAATGTTTATGCTTTATGATGTAATATGACTAAGTTTTAAAAAATTATCTATGTTAAATACCTAAAAAATTGGAAATATTGTTTTACGTGTTTGCAGAAGAAACACAGTAAATACATTATTTAAAGATGTATAAATTTTCATCCACGTATTTTGAACCATTTTATTTATAGACGGAATGAAGAATTAATTTCTTGAAAATATTAAGGATATATACTAACTATACAGGGATTCACAACCAACCTATCAGAATAGAAGCCACGGTGAACACAAGAGCCCACATGTAAAGTCATTTATTGTAAAATTTCTGCCGTATATCAGAAAGAAAATTATGAGTATGAAATATACACCATCACACAGCTCCATGAAAGCATCAAAGTTACTTAATAAGAACTTTCTCACGAATGCAAGAAACAATTTCTTCAAATAACAGAATGTTGTAAATTGTGGCGTAGGGTATTTTCCTTTGATATCACACAGTTTTCGGAGTGGATAATCTAATACAAATACACTCAACATGCAATGCATTTTAACGAAAGCAAATCGTACTTCTAATGCTACTCGGCGAATGAAACGAACTATTGGCCTTTGAAAGCCTCTGCGGATTGGCTTGCGGACGTCCGGTGAACTAACATCAGAGAGCGTCGGGCGTTCCTGCGGTGAAACGCTGCTTTCTCAGTGCATTCCATTCGATAACATTCCTCCTCCAGTGCTCGTGGAAGTACAAGTCCACCGTCCTCTTATTACCCTCCTACTTTCCGCTGTTATCCATTAAACTAGCGTTTTACATTCTTGTTCTTGCTGACTACGAGAAAAGAATTTGAGTAATTGAACTAACGCAAAGTAGATTTCGCTTTAAGACGTGCATGCTCCCAAGAAATAAAACGGAAGTGTAATTGTCAGGAGAGAAATATTTCTGCCAGAAGAGAAACTCCCCTTTCCTTGCTTGAAAAATATAAATATATAACATTTTTTAAGTATAAATTCATATCTTAGTGAAGGAAAATAGTGCAATACCACAAAATAAATAAAACAACCTAAATTACAAACTTATTATCACAATTCAAACTTTTGAGTTCAAGAATGAATGTGATGATTCACACTTTTTTAGTTTAAATTTCTGAAGATTCAGTGCACGTTGTGCCAAAAAGGTTTCAGGCTCTTTTTCAGTGAAGCAGTTTCAATGCGATTTCATGGTTAAGGTTTAACAAAATTAAGAGTTGAAACTAGTGGTGCAAAATGAACACATACTTTCTCGCGTTATTTCTAACTTTGCAATTTTCGAAAATTCAGAAAGTTCGAAAATGAGACCTACTCCATTCTTTTAAGCATGTGAAAAATCTGTAAAGAAAAAATTGTAACCGTGTTTGATAACGTGTTTTTATAAAGAGCATTAACTCCGAATAAAAATTACTCATTTGATCAAATAATTGTACACGATTTTCTTTATAGTTATTAACGAAACGAATGTATAAAGAGGTGTACAGTTGCATGAATAGTATGTTAAAGAAAACGAGCGACGATAGGGGCGAGTTCTCTTATATACCATGATTGCAATTATACCCCTTTATGCACATGTTACCTTCAATATTTTATCGTTTCCATTTACGAATAAATCTAATTTTAAACGTTTCAAGCCCATGATGTAGTATTGGTTCTGAAAAAGATCTATTTTAGTGGGCCTTGCATGGTTTTTGTTTCCACGAAATGTTTGCAAATGGAAGCTACTAAACGTAATGCGAATAAAATATTGGAAGCTGACCAAGGCAAGAAAACATTACTTCCCACGAAAACTAAAAACAGGTATGAGAGAGAATACAACATTAATTGAGGGAAAAAATAATTACCAATGACACAGTTTTGCTATAGCATTCTTTTCAGAACTCGTAAAAACAACTGACGTTTGCATTTTCTACATTCGTAATTCTAAGACAAAATGTTTTACATGTAAAACATCTCAAACATTTAAAACATTAAATGTTTTACATGCAAAATATTTAATTTATTCACGTTAAATATTTTATGTTGTTCAATAGGTCAGCTAGTTTAATGTGTACTTCCCAATTTAGTTTTATTCATTCGTTGTGTATATGTAGTTGTTGTAGGTACGTAATATATGATGAAGATTTTTGTTCATGTTTCATGACCGACTGCAAATACCTTGGTTATAGATGGAGGAAAACACTGCCCAAGGGTCCCCTATTGACATTGGGTCATTGACCCCTATTGTCATGTGATTGCAGTTTAACAAAGGTTCATTCATGACAGAGAAATGTTATCTCTCGAGCCCAGCAGTAACGGATATCGTCAATATTGTAATGTTGACTCATTTGAGAACACAACGTGAATCATATGTTTCATAAACTTCTGTTTGAAAACGAAGATCAAGAAATAGATATAGATATGGATATGACACAGAAAGAGAATACCGATTTAGAAAACACACACTCTCTCTCTCTCACACACACACACACACACGCACGCATATATATATAAGACACATTTAATCTCACTGATTACGTACAACGCTTAATATGTATTAACATTGCTGCTGCAGCAGTAGAAAAGCGTGCCAGTCACTCATGCAACATTCACCGGCCACTCGCATCAACATCCCCTGCAATAATAGGGATAGGAAGTTGCAGCATCCCGTATCACGTCCAATTAGGCAGGAGCGCAAGTAATGTGCGAACAACGCAGGGTACTCGACCCTAGCGCTTAGCGGAGCAAGCGAACACAACAGCCGGGAGTTGCGGCGATGCGCCGACCAACGCAGCGGGGGCGGCTGATCGGGCGGGAGGGGAGGGGAGGGGGGCCGTAGAGAAGGCGGGGAGCTCTCGCAGAAGGAATTGAGTCCCCTTGCAAATATTTATAACACATTAATATCGCTGACCATAGAATCTGCGGGCGCCGACAGGTCGCCTTAATTTACGACGTCCGGCAAATCTATGGGCGCGCCATTCGATCTGTATATTAGCTTATATCACGTCGTTTTTCGATTTTCTGACTATTCAAGGAGGGTTCTTCATCAATAAAGTAGCTAAATACGAGTACATTGCTAGATTTTGTTTGCTTCAATTCAATTGTGGTAATAAACAGCATTGTAATACATTGATGTGCATACACTCTGATTTAATTAATAATTCCGGGAGCGTCAACTGCTAAGGTCATAAATTCCTTCAGTGTAGTCCATGTTTTTATCGTGAAAGGGGGAGGTGATTTTCTCCCTGGATGTCGAAATCCAGAGCCGACTTACACCTCGGCTCCCTGAGCTTTCCCAAACCAGGTATCTCCCACCAGCACCGTATCATCATCGCAGCCGGGACACGCTCTAAGCTCCCGACGTGTGCAGTAGTGTGGTGATTGTAAGTGTGTAATTAAGGGCCGAGGTTAGGTCAAGGAAAAGAAAGGTAAGATCGCGCGCAATTTTACCTTTCTCTTCCTTGTTAGGGTACTACTCCGGCATTTGCCCGGAGAAACCGAGGAAAACTACCGATCAGAGCAGCCGGCTTCGTGACCCCTTCTCCAGACAACTGCTGAATTTGACCTCGCTATCTATTAGCTTGTACAGAAAATCATATCACCGACGGGACTTTTTGTTATGTTCGGAATAATAAACGCTTTAACCAACATAGATTTATTAACACAGAAAGTACATCAGGTACACTTCCAGAACCAAAAGAATGTACCAAATCACAATAGCCAAAGTCGAATACCAAATGTCCAGGAGATGTACAAAAACTAGCAGGGTCTAACAGATAATCGATACAGAATTACAAATAACTTGCCGGGCCAACAATCACTTTACACAGTACGTATCTCCTAGCTCTACTCCACACAATCACCAAACTCTAGCGCTCTGCCGTTCGGGCTGGCGGCGCCCGCTCTTAAAGCGGGCGGCGCTGCAGACTCGCAACCTGGCTGCTGGCTCTCCGGCCAGCTCGTCACCAGGGATTGGGCGGCGTTTTCCTTGCTCCGCTGCCTCCGCCGACTCCCTTAATTGCCGCTGAGCGCTGCCCTCTAGGCGCGCTCTTCAAACGATGTTCACAGCCGCGACACTTTTACCCTAGGACCTCCCAGTCAGAGATACTGCCGTGACTCCAGCTGATCTCCTGAGCCAACCAACAAGGTTCGCATACATGCGAGTAACTGATGGCTGCACGACGCCTGCTTCCACCAGAATTCTGCACTCGAGAGCTGGACGTCAGCCCGCAAGAGCAGTGCAAGCGCAAGTAGTGGAGGGTCGGCAGTTTTGGGGGAAGGGGAGCAGCCTGCCATTCAACTGTGGGACGACCCGGCGGGCAGAGTGAATGTCTCGACGCCTAAAGCAATGATCAATGCTGTGAAATTATTTGCACACTTATTTAAATGGGTGATTTCCGTATTTCTAGCTACAAGAGTCTTAATTCGCTGCTTATGCTCTTCTGTAAACTGTAAAACATTTTAAATACGTTCAAGATTAAAAATTTTGTCAGATTTAGTTTTTTGTTGTCCACCGCAAAGAATACCACTAGGATAATTCAAGCACTTATAATACCTAAAGAAGATAAAGAGATATTTTATAAACATTATTAAGTTTTTTAATCGACTGAATAAAAGAAAAAAAATATTTTTCTTCCATTTTGTTCAATTATGCTATTTTGCTGCAAAGATACCTATCTGTGAATAGAATCTAGAACACTTCATCAAGCAAAAATCTACTTTCTATACAAACTATTTCTATACGAAGAAAAATGTAATTGAATAATGTAAATGAGTGTAATTAAACGACCAATAACGACAGTCCTACACAAAATTGAAGTATGACAAAGCGACAATGTCCTGAAGGTGGCCCGATAAGGTAAATGAGAAGAGAAAATTCGGTGGTGGTGGAGGTAGTGGTGGACACTGAGTGGGTGTTTCCGACGGGGAAAATGAGGACCCTAAATAGACGGTGCGAACGCATGTGGTGGGGAAACTGAATTTGGGGAAATAGTGTTGTACGTGGGTAAAATGGCAAGAATGGGAACAGACCTCGCGGCAAGTTTCAAGGAAGAGCAGAAGATTAGTAAGGTGACGCAAAGAATGGAACTGTAGAGAACGTTGAGAGCTACAGAAATGGAACGAGTAAAAATGGAAGGGATATCGAAGGTACGGATGTTGGGGAAAGAAGAGATAAGCGATAGTAAAAAAATAATGGTGTCTTTTTATCATAAAAGTGCAGCGAGATCAGATCGTCGATATTGTCACCCAAAAGTCTTTGATTAAGATGGCTAGGGAATTGTGAATAGATGGAAAGCGATTGGTTGTAGATAAATGGTCGCGATGATCGTAATACTGACACTGAAAATTATTAAATATGGTATGCGACCTTCGTAAAAGTGAAGGTGTTAATTACGAGAAAGAAGAAAGTAGAAGGTATAAATGCAATAAACTTTGATGGCGATCCTAACGATGGCATTATTACCTCCTACGCCTTTTATTAATAGCTAAGCAGTAGGGGACAGTTGATGGTTTTTATAGCGGTGACAACCAGGATGATATTTACTGAAAGAGGAAGGGGCGCTAATGGTCATGATTATTACTTTTGTGATAATAAATAAAAAGGAGAAAGCAAAAGAAATTAGAAATGCAACAAGCGGCAATGGCGATTGCAAAGTTGGCATTGTTGTCTCCTTCCTCGTTCACTCGATAGAACCAGTAAATGATGAATGGATAGAAGGTGACAGATGGTTATAGTAATGGTTGTAATGACGGTGATAGCAGTTATTAAAGGAGGATGTGAATGAGTTCGAATGGTGACGATGATTATTGCATTAGTGGAGATACGAATGTGGGGGGAGGAAAATACAGTGAAAATCTTCCTTCAATGGTTGGTTGGTTGGTTTGTTAGAGATTAGGGGCGCGTCAATATCTTAGGTCATTAGTCCCGTAAGTGTAATGCATGCTTTCCTCGGGAGATGGCGGTGATCTTCCCCCGCTGGATGGCCAGATCCGACCGTCGGCTAGCGAGATTTCCCTCCAACCAGGACTCTCCCACCAGCGGGGCACCGCCCCAGCCGGGACAAGCTCTAAACTCCCGACCGGGCTCCCGGAAATGTGGTAGTGTAGTGCATGTTAGTGGGTGTGTATCTGTGTGTGTAAGGAGAGAGTATAGGACAAGGGAGAGGAAGGAAAGGTCGCGCGCAGTCCGAGGTCCCTTTGTTAGGGCACTGCTCCGGCATTCACCTGATGTAAATCGGAGAAACCTCGGAAAACTACCGATCAGAGCAGCCGACCGCTCGAATTCTCCTGCAGAAAGCGACTGAATTCGACGTAGTTGAAAAGCTAGTGTCGAAAATCCTGCCGCCGTCAAGACTCGAACGTAGAACCTCCCGGTCAGAGGCGCTGCAGTGACATCAGTTGATGCACTGAGCTACCGCTCTCGTTTTACTTCAATAAATATTTATTGAAATTATTACGGTTATTGTAGGACTGACGAAGGTGATGTGTATTCTGGGGCTGAAAGAGAATGCGAAAGCAGAAGAAATGAATAACACGAACGCGGTCGCTGTGCCTCCAGCGTCTTGGGGTGAGCCGGCGGGGGCGAGTCGAACTCCAAAAGCCGCAGGGCCGAGGGCATGGCAGCGCGGGGGGGGAGGGGGCGAGCCAGGTCAGCGGCCAGGGCAGAGACAGCTGAGGAAGCGCGGATGGCCCGGGGCGGGAATGGCGGGCGGGGGCGGGGGCGGGGGCAGAGGCGAGCCGGGGCTCGGAGATAATGGCCAGATTACCGGAATATATGTGCGCGTTAATGGTCGCCGGAGAGGTCCTTAAAGTAGATACGCTTTAAGGACCGGCGACGCGCCTCGCGCCCTGCGCCTGTCGCCTCAACTCACGCCGCACCTCGCGCCACACAGCACGAGCGGCGTGTCGCCTCGCACGCGACCGCTTTTAAACCCCTCCCTGAGCTGAAGGTGCGGGTACAAGTGAATGTACTTCATAACGTAATAGAATTAAGCTTTATTATTCAAACAAGTAAAATCCAATCATATTGCTTTTCATATTTTCATCACATTTAGTTACTTTCAATAACGCGTGTAAATGATAATACACGAGTAAGATTATGGGTGTTGAGAAGTTATTACTGGAGGTATTTAATGAATGCGACAAGTTTTAAATTAACACAAAATTTCGTCTTCGGATTTATGATCTCCGAGTCATCTGTGGCCATCATTTGTTCTCACCCGCCGCTCATGCTCAGCTACAGACGCACACGGCCTGCGCGCTGTGTCATGTCACGCTCAGGTATTTTTGAAATTGGAATGTGAACGCGCGAATATAAGCCAATTTTTGTAGAATTGTTATTCATGAAACGCTTATTCTGTAAATTCATAGGTAATAAACATCATTATCACATTTGTTTAGTTAATCTGAAATAAGATAGCGTATATGCATTTATGATGTACCACAGTAAGATATACGTACATGATTTGTGAGCTCATTATCATAAATTTTAAAAATTTTGCAATTGTTTTCATCGTTAGAGAAAGTTGAGTTTTTTTAGTGACAGTGTAAAAGTGAGAAAGATATATGTGAAAATAACATTTATTTTTGTTTATTTATTGTCAATCTTTAACATGTGAGGTCATTAGCAACCTCATTGTGTTTACTGATTGTGGTCTTGTATTTAAGGAGACTTTCTCCCAGGGGTAGTAAGGAGTATGGATGTGCTTCATGTATAGTTGTTTTTGAACATTGGAAAATAATTGAGTTTGTAGGATTGGGTGGAACACTAAAAGTTGAATATGCATAATTTAGACATTTTAGCTTACGTCTTGTTCTGATACTGATATATGCTCTGCTTCGACTAGTAAGCTGTTTCAGGGGCTATTTATAAAAGCTGCTAGTTTAATAAGCACTGTTGATTATTGTTTTCAGTGTTTTCAATTGGCTTTTTGAAGCTGAATTATAAATCACTGCCTCATAATAAAACTGGCCTGAATCAATGCCTGACATGATTTCATTAATCATTCTTAATGTGCATCTCATTTAATAGAAGACAATATTTTAATAACATTTACTCTTCTAATACAATCCACCTTGAGGGGAGATATGTAATTGTGAGTCACGTAACTTTAGCACCTCCAGAAGTTTTTGAACGCTTGAAGTTTTTTGTAATGCCGTTAATAAGGGAATGGGTCTCATTGACACATGTCTTCATTTATATTTTATCACTATTATTTCATGAGATATTGATGTAACTTTCTTTTTTTCAAATGGAGCTATACATTTTTAGTCAACCATGGCGAGCGTAACAAGACGAATCCACTGCTATAGTGACACAAAGCACAAATAAAAGTTCACTCATAATGAATGGTTAGTTGTGTTCTTCATTTTGTTTTTATAGTGTCTTGATATGTATCTGGTCTATGCTAATATTTTTTTGAGAGGGATGAAACTTTGCTCGTAATTGTTGTTGCTAGAATTATTTGCAAAGTATTAGCAACAAAGATTACTAATATCTTCATGTCCAGATTGTTTTAGATCTTTCTTGTCAAAAGAAAATTGTGAATATTAGGTGACCTTATTTCACTAATGGCCTTAACGTTGTGACAAAGTTCTGTTATTGAAGTTGGGGTGGAATAGGTGTACTTCAGCCCCGATTGGATCATTGCTAACTTGAGGGTTAGTTTTGCTTGGGATCTTGTCTACTTGTAGTAAGTGCCGTATTCCATTGTTTTCTTTTTCTTAAAATTCCTAAAGACTTTCTTTATGTTTTTATAACTGCCGTACATTGTACGTTCCACCATGGGACTTGATGTGTTTTTAATTATTCCTGTGATTTGTGAGATTGAATTTTCAGCGTCAGTTATTATCATATTATTGAAATCATTATTGATAACTTTTGGGTTAATGTTGTCAGGATTTTTAGTTTCTCAATATTTATCTTAATACCTTGTTGAAATTGTTACCATTTTGCTTGATTAATTTAGGCTAACATTTAATGTCAGGGGTTGAATCTAGGTCTGTAAAATGGTTGTTTATAGCGTAATGGTCACTGTCAAATATGTTGGGATTAGTGAACCATATTGTTCTTGTAGCTATGTAATTAGATGTAATGACATCAATTGCACTGTCTGTACTATTACATACATTAAAATGGGTAGACAATCCAGTATTTAATAGAATCAGATCACTGTGGTTATTTAGCAATACCACAATTAATGTTTCTTTTCTGTCTGTTTTGGTGGAACCCCACAAGTTATTGTCGCTGTTAAAGTCACCCACAACTATAAATGGTTTATATAATTGTTTAATAAAATTATCAAGATAATGGATGTCAAATTTTTTGAAATTAGGAATATTGATATCACAAACACTTATGTGTGACTTGATTTTAAGTTTTCCCGCTATAACTTCTAGGGTGATTAGAAGAGGGATATCTTGAATAAAGCTTTCATTCTTGACTAGGGTAGCTAATTCTCCATTAGCACTTTGTGTATTGTTTCTATTGTGAACACACAACTTGTGTCCTCAAGAGGATTCCCCCTGTCTAGTTTGTTTACGTATGAAACAAGTGATGTCATCAATTGAAATTGTAGCTTATGCAATTAGTTTAATAATGTTAAGCTTTATTGCATGCGTACAAGTTTTGAAAACGTGCGGCATGAGGAGCGAGTTTTGATACCTGTGTGACGAAATGGTGGTCGGTGGTTCTACTTACCGCTACCTCCACAAGATTCTCTCTTGCGATTGGAAGAATGTGAGATGACGTAATCACTCGTGCAGTAAAATCTAATACATCCCCATCTGTGCCGTAAACGTCCCTTTTATGAACGATTTCTTACAACAGAAATGTCGTTTATAATGCTGGTATACAAAAAAATAAATTATGTAAATTGTTACATTATAAAGAATAGTCTAGATTCTGGTATTTTTTATATATTCAGGCGCAAAAAATTTTGGTCTTCTAAAACTCATTGTGTGTGCAAACTCAGGTTCAGAGGTTCCTACCCGAGTGAATGATATGTTTGAAGTGACTTGAATATTTCTGTTTGAAAATTCAGTATCGACTTTATCATGAGGAATTATAGGACATACTTTAGATATGATCACTCTCTTAAATTTGTTAACTGATGGCCTGATACTCAGTTCGTGATTATTGATATTAACTTTTGATATTTATTTGTAAGTTGTTCTGCTCTTATTTTACTACCAAGAAAACGCGAGTTCTACAGTTGAGATAAGTGACACAAATCTAATGTTATAATTCACTAAGATGGATTGTGTATTGACATAATCTCTGATGGTAATATCTTCACGGGCGAACAGTAGCATTTGCGTAAGATTATTCTTGCGGTAGAGTAGATCGTTCTTGTGGAAGTTGTGTTCTGTTTGAGTTTTCATCGGTAGGATTCATTGTAGCTTCAAGTCAGCCGCATTACGGCTGGATTGTTAGTTTAAACAGTTCGTAATTGTACCCACTTATATGTAGGAATTCTTCGTAACAAACACTCGGTTCACAAAACTTCACTCGCGATACAAAAACACGCAGTAGCACAGCACTGCAATCCTCACAGTACGAAAGCTGACTCTTGATTGAAAAATAACATTTTAAAATAATGTTCATATATGCGGAAAGACAATGTTCTTTGGAGGAGATTAAATTTACAATTTTTTGGAAAGCGATCGGAAATCATCTTTTGAGTTCTCTGAAATATATTCGGTTCTATAGTTGCAATAGGAGTACTTTGGTGAATATCACATTGATTACAGACGACGAATTTGTAGGACGTGTCATACCTTTCATTTTGCACCTCTCAGAGTTCTTGTATTAGGATGATAAAAAATTATGTTAGCAGCTGTTATGTTTTTATTTTCATGTTTGTATCACTTAAACTGCGTATATTCAACTCAAACCACACCAACATACAGTTATTTACCATCAAAAAAACAATTTTTATAAAATGTTTAAATACCCTTCACTTTGCGTTAGGATTTTAATTAAGTACATTCCTCAACAACTGTTTTTGAATGCATAACTTAATTTGCACACAACATTTTGATGCTAAATTGAGTTACCCAATGTGAAGGGTGCATATATTGAGATGTTAAAACCTTGAGACTCGCAGAGCTTTATTCTTAAAATTGTATAAAACTCATTACAGTAAAAATTATTTCAAATAAACACTTAATCGCCAAGTTTGCCTTCGAACACTCTCCGCTGACAAATGGTCAGATTTTACCTGTTTGTGTTTGCACGCTCCCACCAATTGCGTGACTCTTATCAATATGTCTACGTTCTATTTTTATCCTAGTTCGTGTAAGAATAAATGTTTGAGAAAGAACAGTTTTATTTGATTTAATAAAATTAATTTCACACAACACAAAGATAAAATTGTAGGTGAATTCGTATAAATCTCCAATCCATTCACAAGTATTAGTGGATATATATTTATTGTAAACAGTTTGCTGCATTTGTTTGAGATATTTTCTGCCAACTATGACAATCGTCACGAAATAAATATTTATTATCTACAATAAATCTAACAAACTTTGGAACATTGGCCTTGTTATATTCTTTTCGTAAAAATTCTGGATCCTTACCAAATAATTAAGACTGTCTATATTTATTTTGTGTTGACGCCTCAATGTCACACTTGTTATGTCTTCGTTTTATCAGCAGTACTCGACTAGAACCCAATGCGTCTATTTTTCTTTGTGATGTATCATTTTTTTTCGAGAGCACGCTATAGGCCCTTTGCTTGTTTTCGTTCTCGACGGAAATATCGATCAGGTCGGGAGACTCATTCATGCTTATCCTTTGTTTGTATATCGCTATTCTCCTGCACTAAATACACAGAAAACAGCGCCGTGAAATATGTTGTGAAGGAAGAAAAACCATTGTCACATTGTTGTTTTACTGAACATTAAAAAAACCATAGACTGAAGGCAATATTTTTCCCCAGTACTAACATGTTTTCGATATATATTTTCAAAATGTATTTCTTATACCCTTATAGTTTTTCAGCATATCCTTAATGGAAATTAACACGTGAAAGAGCATTGAAAATACCCAAAAGAAACACACTTTTACTTTCTCGCAACCGCTTACACAGTAAACGGTGCGAGAAAGTTATGTAATACTGCCCGAACAAACGGCAAATTTTCGGCTGAAAACTCTTATAAGAGGGCTCTTGTAACCAAAAAGTGGATAAATTTAGAAAAAAAACTTCAACTCGTTGTGTAGCCAGAATCCACGTTTTGTGGGCCCTTGATTTAAAAAACTCGATGGGCGTCAAAACGCCTCTCTGACTGTTCGTCCGTCCGTCCGTCCGTCCGTCCGTCCGTCCGTCCGTCCGTCCGTCCGTCCGTCCGTCCGTCCGTCCGTCCGTCCGTCCGTCCGTCCGTTTGTCGTTGATAAATTGCGAAGAATATTTCCACGCGGATTGGACTTCTTTAGTTATATTGATTAATGCGCATTCTATGCGGTAGATTTGCTGTACCCAGCGAGTTTTCTTGCAGTGTTGACTGTTGGGTGTGGCAGCGAGAAGAGTAATCCTAATAGGCTTCTCTAGGAGCGAATACAAACTTCTTTTCGATATCTTGGCACTTCGCTTGGGAGAAAGTATTTTTAGACTATGGCAATAAGTATATTTATATATTATTGTGGCCTATGGCAATAAACTCTACTAATATTAATATTTAAGAATTCTGTTTAAATAGCGTATAGACTTGACGTATAGATTTGTTCTTCAAAATTACACTGCAGTTCTACTGTAAAGTTTAACTTGAGTTAAACAATATTTAATTGTTATCGTATATTTAATTCGCGTCTGCTTCCCTTTGCATGTTCTCACACTCCTTCATAAGCCCAAGTCGCCCCACTGAGTCCTACCCCCCCCCAATAACGCCCTGTACCGTTCCGGTCCGTCCAGATCCCTTCTCCCATCCCGTCCAGTACCTTTCAATGCCACTCTTCCGTCCACGCAGAACTAACTCTTTACACTTGCTCTAATGCTTCGCTCCGTTCGGCGTCTCTGCTCCGACTTTCATCGATCCATTTCATTCACCCACGTACACTGTCTCCCATCGCTTCTCATTTCAATTCCCTTGTACCTTTTCCAAGCTTCAAGTCTAGATCATACTACAAAGACGAATAGGAAACGCCGGACCATTTAATCTCCATCCTAAACTCCTTTGACGATTTGTTATTAAACGCTGCTCCATAATTACTGCGTGGGTGCTTCCTCCCTACCCCCACCTCTCTTCCGCCTTGTCCCAGCCACGTCTTCATCTCGTTCCTCTCTGTCTCTACATGACCTCTCCACAGTTCTTCACGTACGCTGTTACTTCGGCGTGTTGCTACCTCACCATGTTACCCCAACTTAACCCCTTTGAATTCG
Source organism: Teleogryllus occipitalis (assembly GCA_011170035.1). NCBI lineage: Eukaryota > Metazoa > Arthropoda > Insecta > Orthoptera > Gryllidae > Teleogryllus > Teleogryllus occipitalis. The sequence goes on along the minus strand of BLKR01010734.1, from coordinate 26,128 downwards.
TCCACCATAGTCATGACCTTTATCCCGCTCTCTGCATTTCATCGCCTAACCTCTTCTTGTCATGAAGTGCCAACCACACAACCTCTGTAACTCACGCGTTCCGGCACAGGTCCTCGCCCACGCCGCTGCTTTCGCCTCGCGCAACCAGACCTCGTAAATACACCGCACCGTTGTCGCGCGTTGGTCATGCGTTGACTGTTCATTAGTTGCGCGTTTAGCAGGTATCGGCCGTGCTTAGGCCGCGCGTTAACCGTGCGTCCACCGTACGTTTAGCGGGCGTCGGCCTTGAATTGGTCGCGTGTTGGTCATGCGTTGACTGTTCGTTCGTCGCGCGTTCAGCAAGCATATGCCGTGATTTGGCGGCGCGTTGGCCGTGTGTTCGCCATGCATTTAGCGGGCGACAGCCTCGCATTGATCGCGTGTTGGCCGCGCTACTAGCGCGCGTTGGCTGCGTGTTTGTGGCGCGTTGTCCGCGCGCTGGCCGCGTGTTGGTTGCGCGTTTGCCGCGCGTTGGCAACATCTTGGCCGTGCTAGGCCGTGCGTTCGCCATGCGTTTAGCGGGCGCCGGTCTTGCATTGATCGCAAGTTGGTCGCGCGTTGGCCACGCTACCACCACACGTTGGCTACGCGTTTGGCGCGCGTTGGCCGCGCGCTGAACGCGCGTTGTCCGCGCGCTGGCCGCGCGTTGGCCGCGCGTTGGCCGCGCGTTGGCCACGCGTTGGCCACGCGTTGGCCACGCGTTGTCCGCGCGTTGGCCGCGCGTTGGCCGCGCGTTGCCCGCGCGTTGGCCGCGCGTTGGCCGCGCGTTAGCCGCGCGTTGACCACGAGTTGGCAGCGCGTTGGACGTGCGTTGGACGTGCGTTGAACGCGCGTTGGCGGCGAGTTTGACGCGCGTTGGACGTGCGTTGGGCGCGCGTTGGTCGCGCGTTGGCTCCGCGTTGACCGCGCGTTGGCCACGCGTTGGCTGCGCGTTGGACGTGCGTTGGGTGCGTTGGACGTGCGTTGGACGTGCGTTGGACGTGCGTTGGACGTGCGTTGGGCGCGCGTTGGCTGCGCGTTGACCGCGCGTTGACCACGCGTTGACCACGCGTTGGCCACGCGTTGGCTGCGCGTTGGCCGCACGTTGGCCGCACGTTGGCCGAGCGTTGGACGCGCGTTGTCCGCGCGTTGTCCGCGCGTTCGCCGCGCGTTGGCCGTTCGCTGTCCGCGCGTTTGCAGAGCGTTTGCGACGCGTTGGCAGCACGTTTGGCGGGCGTCGTCTGTGCGTCGATCGTGTGTTAGCCATGTGCTCGACGCGCGTTCGACGGGTGTTTCCGCGCGTTGATCGCTCTTCATTTTCCGGAACTACATCCTAACATTACTTCACGCTTTTATCCCATCTTTACCTTTTCTTCAGGTTCTCCACAATCAAGCTTTGTGTCTGCCACGAACTCACGGCAACATTTACTGATTTCCTATCTTCCCACATTCCACCCGTTTCAACGCCCCCTTATCCGCATTATTTTCCCATGACTCCACGCAGTCCCTAGCCGAACCAGATCAGTCTAACTCCACGCTCGTCTCACTTTTGCAGCAGCATCGACTTTATGCAGGCTAATTCTTTACATTAGCACATCCTTCCGTGATTGTACTCAACTTTTGAAAGTCTTACTCACATGCATTCTCCACTTCTTTTATTTTTTGTCCTCTTTATCTCAGCCTTATTGACGTTGCTTACCTTAACGTTGCTTTGTAGAAACCCATCCACTACCACAGCTCTACCACCGCAGTCATCCTTGCCATGAGTTGCGCCTCATCCCACCTCACGAACGCGCATGCGCATTCAACTTCACCTCCCCCTCGCACCCACCTCTTTTATTTTATTTTTGTGATACCTTGCACCCTCTCCACTTCATCCTTTCCCTTCTCCCTTACAGGCCCCGCCGCCAGCCAAGTTCTACCCCCTCTTCTTGTAAATACATCTTCACTTCATGAACTCGCACTCCCTTCACCCAGTTCCTCCTCCTCCGGCACATCCTTTTCACCTTTTGCACCTCACTCCATGAGCCATCACGGTGCTCCGTTGCCCACGCCCTCCTCCACATCCCGCTCTATCACCGCCACCACTTCGGCATCCAGCAGGCTCACCTGTAAATTCAAGTTCACCTCCCTTGCGCGCTCAACCCACACTCGACTTCCCATTTCATCCTCCTTTACTGCTATCTTGCACCTACTCCTCTTCTGTCCCTTTGCCCATGCCTTATCGCACCTCGCCCGCCAGCCCAGCTCTCTCTCTCGTACCTCTCCACGCAAATTCAACTTCACCTCCTTTGCGCGCTCATGTCGATATCATGTTTCCTTTGAACTTTTGTTTGCTATCTCACATCCTATCCTTTTTATCCTTACCCCGCTGAAATCTCCACTGTCCAGCTCTACCCACGAGGAACCAGTTTCAGCAGTGCAGCACCACTCAGAAATCCATTCCCATCGCCATTTTGACCTCATGCTACCTCTCTCAACTTCACTTCCTTTCTTCCCGCACTCGCTTCCTCTCTGCTCTACGCTCCTTTCCCACTGCTTTCCACCCTCTCCTCTTGCCCCTTGCCCGCACCCCTCCACTTCGCCCACGCGGGGACAGACCCCACCAGTTCATCCCCAGCCGCGCCTCGCGCTGCCTGGCGTTCTCTTTCCGCCCGCCCCCTCCCTCCCCCTCCCGCCTGGCGGCGCGACGGGCGGCCGGCGCCCCGGGGCCGCGCTAAATGAAAGTAATACGCTGCAATTCATCCGCAAGCGACCGCGGGCGGCCGCAGAGCTCGGCCCCGCGCGGCGGGGGCGGGGGCGGGGGCGGGGCACTTGCGGGGGCGGGGGCGCGGGCGCGGGCGGGCTTGTCGCGAGGTAATGAACGTGACAGCGGCAGTCCCGGGCGACCTGTTAAAGGGGAGGCGGGCAGAAAGGCCCCACCCCCGCCCGTCCGTCCGCCTGCCGCGACGGCGGCGCTCCCTTGTGGCGCCAGTCTCTCCTCCGCGTACTTGCGCTGACTTCTGTTCCGATACGGGCGGCGCTGACGGGCACACAGGCGAATGAGCTACGCGGAAACAAGGGTTGGAGTTGGCCGTGAGTTCTTATCTTGTGGTTGTGGATTGGAGTACATCATGTTAATAAAGTGATGAATACACGCTAGTAAGATTTTTACTACACGTGCATGTACCGATAAAAATAATATTTTAATTTCCATTGAATTAGTCATAATATCGTTCGATGAATTTTGTTTCTCATTGTTCTCTTTACAACGTAGCGCTACATGATTAATACAAGAGGAAAAGAAAGAACGAAGAAGAAAAAATCAAGGAGAAGAAAATGAAGGTGAAAGTGAAGAAATGAAAATGAAGGAAATGAAGAAAAAGAAAATGAGAAGAAGAAAATGAAAATGAAGAAGAATATGAAAAAAAATAAAGGAAGAAGGAAAATAATGATGACTTGTCGGGACCCTATCGAGACGACCTAAGCCACATTCGGCTGATCTCGATTTCGACACTCTCCTTGATTACGACGTTTTCATCGCACAGCACAGAACAGTCTACAAGTAGACAGGTTTTTTCTTCATATCCTGGCTAATAATATCCGGCTTGTTTTGCTCTATCGTGCGATCAGTTTCAATTTGTTGGTTGTGCAGTATTGTACGGAGTCTATCAGACGTCACCGGTTTTGCTGAGTGCTCATACCAGTTGGAGCATATGTTTGGAATTTCAAGGGAAGTACATATCTGACAGTGGAGGTAATTGCACACCCTGTCGTGTCTTATCAAGTTTTCGGTGTTTTCTAGAATTGGATAAGCTGAGATAATATGACCAATGGTTCCTGGCAGATAGGGCATTTGTCATCTTGGGAAATTTTGAGAACTGCTTTATTGTAATGCCGGTACTGAACGTCTGATCTCGAGCAGCTGTTAAAACTGCATCCGATTCTGGCTTCATTGTTCTTCTCTGAAGTCACATAAATGATTGATCTTTATTGATCTACACCTCCATATTTTAAAGATATTCTCTAAGAAGTGTTTTGTCTCTCTACGATTTTTTAACATGTTTTGTGGCTCATATTTCATCTTTGTAGCATCAGAAGTTTAGTGTCAGTGTTATTCTATGTCTCGTATTGTTTTCTTTACAATGCTTCTTGAAACACTTACAATGTCTTTGCTTCCCTTCTTCGGCCAGATTTAATGATCAGCCTCAAAGTGGGTCATCTTGATGGCTGAGAACAAACTTTCCCGTGCCGACTATTGCATTGTGCCAGGAGGCTTCAATTTGTCCGGAGTCTCTTCCTCCTTCCTTATGTGACACGTAAAGCTTACATCCTTCAGCTCGAGGGTGGGCAACATGATGGATTGTAAGCAGTTTTCTGTTTTTTAGATCCATGAGTCAAATTTTATGCTAGTCCGAAACTGTACTTGACTACAGGCACCGCAAAAATAACAATGGCAGATATTTTATTCCTAGAGTTCAGAACCGACTGCAGGACAAGTCTCACTCTACTGTAATACTATATTATTATTATTATTATTATTATTATTATTATTATTATTATTATTATTATTATTATTATTATTATTATTAGAGTAAAGTCTTCTAATGTAGAATACGATCCTAATGTGAAATACCGAAGTATCGGACCTATATTGAGTTGAAGTCTTGAGACAAATTTTGGGAATATCTTTCAAGAGGCCCGTGATTGAGCGTAGATGATGCTTTTTGAATTGAAGCTCTAGTGATGTGGGAGAGGGTGTTTTCTTCAGAGCGTCAAAAAACATTTTGGAGCAGCAAACAAAAGAATTATTGTTACACTTGCACCGAAAATATTAGAATAATAATCAATATAGTATGTGTTAGTCGTATATCTAAGAAAATATTACAGAATATGTAAAGAACATTGATGCAGATTTTCACCGCGAAACAGCTTAAAATCAGTATGGTCGCTATGCCTCTAGTGTGGAATACGAGCACTGTTCTAATATCCTGCATTGCTGCTGTACATAAAATGTACATGGTTCTTTTGGCTGCATTCATTACTTTGCGTTTTCTAACATATTAATGGTGATGTCTTATACCGTACTGTGGAAGTGTTTGGTTCAAAAGCTCAACTGATTAGACTCAATGTCAGAGGTGTAAGGAACTTCATGTCCCATGTGCAGATAATCCAAAAAAGTGTCGTCTGCAGGAATTGTCTGTAATATTGAAACAAATATGTACTTTTGTTTAAATAAACGTTGTTCTAGACATTAATGCATTTATTATTTGCTAAAAATAAAATGCATTCACTATTTCGCTTCAGAAACAGGATTCGCCTAATGTGAAATATATGTGGATCTTTTTAATTACAAAATGTTCTGAATTTATAATGCGAATAATATTAACCACACGTGTTCATAAATTAGTAGTTTAAGTAACTGTCTACACTGGTCTTCAAATTTGCACTTATTTGTGAAGTTGTAGACGAAAATGTAAAAAGTAGTCGACATTCCGGCACTCTTAATCTAGTATAATAATAATAATAATAATAATAATAATAATAATAATAATAATAATAATAATAATAATAACTAGTGAAAACCCGTCAAAATTTGACGGTGAGATCTGAGATAAATGTAAAATACTGTGACCAGACTTATGTTCACAATACGTTGCATTGTTTGGATCTTCAGGGTATAACGAAGATGTTCTGTGATGTGAGTTCCCAAAATTTTGAACATGTATGGCCCATGGGCAGGTGGCAATGCAATATCGGTGCCAAATTGCACAAAAGAAAGAGCACTATTATACTGACGGATATTATTTCTAAAGTTTTTTGATGTGTCATCATGTTCTATATACAATTTTTATTTCTTCTGGCATATCGCCTGAAGGTAAACTTATTTTCTCATTTAAGCAACACAGAGTAAATCGTTTGCAGAATTTCTGTCACATGCGAAGTGCAAAGCAGAACAAAACTGACATTTCATAGGCAACGACCCAGCAGAAAACGAAATGACCTCACTATCACGACACTTACGCTGACTTTCTCTTTCCCTGCGTCCACTTAATGTTTGCGTCTTTTGGGACGCGTGGGCAACGATTCGGAATTCGACATAACTTGTGAATAACTTCACTACTTCAGTACAACCGAGCAAAGCACACTGTCCGAATGTTCTCTACAAAATTCACCACAAAAGCAAATACATGCAAACTGTCAACGCCACAATGCAATAATTACACTGAAACAAAACCTTGATGAATTGTAAACAAATCTCAACAATCAAAACAAAACATCAAACAGCGCCACCATGAAGCATCTATCGACTCATATATATCGATTTTGAAACAGCCACCCTTTGGAAGAAAACAATTGACTATTGATAAGCGTACTATTAAAGAAATATTTAATTAATTAATTTACACACTAAATGTTGGTGAATCAATACAAACAATATCTGATAACACATCTAGGGATCACATTCTTTCATTGAAAGGAAAAAATACTACAATCGGTTCAGTAGAAGCTCTAAACGAAACCATGGCAAAATACCTTATTTTTTTAAATATATAGATAATTAAAGATAATTATTGTGTATGACCTTAGTTTATTGGACTGTCAAATAAATGAATAGAGAAACTATTCAAAATTGTGAAATACCTAAAACCAGCAACTCGGTGATCAGGTTCAACTCAGGTTTTTCAAAATTGATATTCTCCAATCGATCTTAATGAACTCATAGCACCCATATTTTTTTCAAACTTTGTCTTCAGATAGTGTAAAGGTCGCTTAAGAGAATGGTGAATGTCTCATGTCCGTTATCCCAAATTTGTTTGAAAAATGCAAAAGTGCAATATTTTGGGTGTATTCCTACGACTGTTATATTGAAGATTTTTTCCTTAATGAAATCTGTTTTTTAAAGACAGATCATTAATTAAGCTCACGTTCAAGTTTTCTAAAATATGAGTAGTTTTAGTGTAATTTGACACGAAATATAGAATTCTAGGCAATAAAAGAATTTAACATTTTTTTCTCAAAAACCGCTGAAATTTTTTTCTTTAATTGTTTTCCACAGATAGAAGAAGATATGCTTAAAATAATACTTTGGGTCTCCTTTTCTTTGAACTCTCTGAATTTTAAAAAATTGCAAATTTAGAAATAACGCCAGAAAATATATGTTTTGTAGCACCACTTGTTTTCAGATAGAATTCAAATATGCATTATATTATTACTTATTGTTATTATTAATATCATTATTATCATTATTATTTTCTGATGTTTTGTTATCATCAAGCAATTGACAATATCTGCAAATGAAAATATTATCCCATATTCTTAAATCGTGGCCTCAAATTGACGATATTTATGTCGATAACCATTTGACTTATCCAAACTGTCTCTTGTCAGATAGACGAGTTATTAAAATAAAATCATATTTGTTGAAAATCTATGCAGAAAACCACTATTTGCATTTTTATGCATAGTTCTTAAATACCTCCCAAATTTCAAAACGCTTTCCGCAAATCTTTCAAGAAATGCTAAAAGTCTGACAGATGACTTCTCAGCCAACGAAGTAAATAGATGACCACTGTACACCATATACCCGTCTGTAATGGGTATTTCCATCTGGTTTTCACATCTCGTTTTCCCGTCCCTTTTTCAGGTAGCGAACCGTTAAAGTGTCGCCGTTTCCAGGCCTCCCACGCCGCAACTCACAACCGATCAAATGCTCGAAATAGTTGTTTGCGGAATCAGAGCATTGCGATTTCACATTGGCGTGTTCTGCCTACTGAACAGAATCGCGCATTGTCGGCGATTTGCCTATTGTCAGCGCATTGTGATCGGAATACATTCCGCTTTTGTGGCGCAGGGGAGGTCGCGCGCATGCGGCTTTCGCTCGACGGCGGAGGCCATCGCGTGGAACTTTAGTTAGGTTGTACAAATCGAAATCGCATCGATGTAGAGAAACGCGATTTCATAGTGATTTATCTAGCATTCTGCGCCGAATACATACACATGTGACAAATCGTTTTGCATAGTAAACCGAAAATCTGTCCATGATTTGCGCCCCCAGATTGGAATACGATTGTCAATAAACTGGGCTACCCCAAAAAGGCGTCAAATGCCTTAGTTTCATTCCACCGAATTTGCAAACGTTTATTGATCTGTTTTGAACTGAAATAGACTTTACTATGTGTTTGCAATTTAGAATTCCGTAAAGAACATTCTATCGCGTATATATTTCATGTATCTAAGGCCGTTAAGGTTACTGAGTGGATGTGGAAGGAAAGATAACCACTTATTGTCGTAAAAATACAAAAACATGGGTTTTTCAAGCATATTTTCTTGAAATATTTCAAACGCAAATTACGAGATCTTTTTATTAAATAAATTAACGTAAAAATATTTGAAATTAGAAATAAATGATTGTTTCGTCGTGATTGGATATGTTGTACTTTATCTTACTTATGTACTTTATCTACTACAATGATTTAATAGACAAAATAGTTAAGGACCCACTTCTGTTTAGTACATTCATTCCTTACTGTATCTTTCAATAATCTCGAATTCTCACAATGAATTGTTGTCTTGTACATTACAAACATAAAAGATCTGTGACGGAATTGAGACCGACAGCTCTAAGCATCAAGACCCGCACTGAAAACAGTTGTTAGCGTGGCAATTGCAACCTACCACCTCCCATCAAATAATACATTCACGGGCGAAGAAAAGCATTCCGATTCTTCGGTGCGATGAACGTACATTAAAGAGAAACTTTCTTTGTAACCAGAACAAACGAATTTTCCGGTTTGTTTTTAGAGCCCAAGATCCTATCACTACTCCAATTACTCCTTCTGTGTAGATCACGACGCTGTCCGACTGAAGTGAAACGCGCAAGTGACGTGTTGAAACAGAAGCCGTCTGGGCTTGGCAACAGCGCAGAACAACAAGACCGCGGACACGGAGGAAAAAGAAAGAATGGCGGAATTTTAACAAAACCTTTGAAAGGGGGAACAAAAGTTACCGTAAAGAATGCCTTTTCCTCGGCGCACGCAAAACTCGGCGTTAAAGTGGCTTTCCATTAGGCGGGGTTTAGAGTGCTTTTCGCTTCGCTCGGTGGGCGGAAGGTGGAAAGGTGGAGGTTCCTGACCCCATCCACTGCAGGGGGCCGACGAGGGCGGCGGGGAGGTCAGAAGCGGCGGGGGTGTGCGGGGGGGAGGCGGCAACGTCTGCCCGGACACACACTCCGCCTCCACCGCTGCGAGAGCAGCTCTCCGTGCAGATCCATAGCGCCCGGACCTGCGCCTGGCTCTCCCACAACATCACTTCTGCACTGGTCACTACAGGCACGGAGGTAGAACCTAAAGGACAAACCTACACAACAGTCCGTTTATTAATCAGCTTCATTTGAAATTGTTGAAGGCGACCCCTTGTTTTATACATTCATATAAAATGTTAAATTGTTCATAATTCATAAAGAATATTCTGTAATCAACGCAATATAAAATGGAAAGAGGATGGAAAATATATTGAATCACTTTTAGGTTTTCGATATAGCACGTGTCTTTCAAGACGGGCCCTTTAAACCACTGTCGATCCAGAGACCTAAGCTGCAGAAAATTCTCCAATCTTTTTTGCTTTACATTCTATGCTTGTTCTATATTGTTTCATTTGACAGTTTTATTGTCCCTATATTTGTCTTCAGCTTTTGTAATTACTGTCGTAGTTTCTATTCATGAAGTATGTTACTCTCTTTGTCTCTATATTTCTCTCAATTTTTTAGTGCTGTTTTTTCACCATTTTTTTCTCTATTTCACGTTTCGACAGGATGTGTTTTCTTGGCTGTGCTTGATGGGTAGAGTAAACGGTAATGGAGAAGGAAGCGGAGGAAAAGATGGACGGGGTGATGGGGGCGACGGCGGCATAGGTGGCAGTGCTGGTTGGAGCTGGTGGTGTTGGTGGGGGTGAGGAGTAGTGGAGTGGTCATGGTAATGGTTGTGGTGATCTTGGTGGTGGGAGTGGTCGCGGCCGTATTGTTGGGCGTTGTGGTCATGGTGGTGGTCGTGAGTCGTGATGGTGGTAACGGTGATGGATGTGGGAATGTGGGGGTGATGGTGATGGCGATGGTGGTGGTGGGTTGAGGAAGGGAATGGTGGAGGTGGGAATGGTGTCGGTGGGGATGGGGATGGTGGAGGTGGGGATGGTGGAGTTGGTGATAATAGAGGTGAGGATGGGGGATGTGAGAATGGTGGAGGTGTGGATGATGGTGGTCAGCAGATGGGGGTATGAGTCTCCTCCAGTAGGGCAGTTGGAATCTCTGCCACCGCTTGCCTCACCCGCACCGACTGCACCCTTGCCAGAGCTGCTTTCAGCTCTCGCGGTATGGCCGAGTTCACCCCACTCAGCCCCGATTCGTACGGCTCACCACGCGGAAGCCAACACCCTGGGTCTTTGCTCCTCCCTTACCCTGTCCGCTTTCATTACTTTTACTCCGCGTCCGGCGCTATTTCTCTTGACCTCTTCGCCGCAGCTTCTTCCATTTCTGTTATACTAGCGGAACAAACCAGACGTTGTTCTGCCCTTCCTCTCGCTCTTTCCTTCTCGCTGTCTCTCTCCGTCTCTCACACTGTCTATTTTCCGCCTCTCTCTGTTTCTCTCTCCGTCTCTCTGTCCCTGTCTCAGTCTGTCTCTGTATTTCTCTCTCTCAGTCTCTGCCTCTCTCTGTCCCTATCATTTCCATTTAGTTACAAGTCTTGCACTTCTCTTAGCAGGTGGGGTAATAACGAGAAACCTCGGACCAGCAAAAAATATAACAGAATGTTCGTGAAGATCTCATCCTGTAGATTACGGTGTGAGAAACGTTTCTTTGAGGCCTTTGTCCTCAACATTTTAGTTTTGAACACTCTAGAATGCTTCATTTACAAGTTATTAAACGGTACAGATTCAAAAAAATGCTGCACATGGTTCCGGGTTGCATTTGACGTGAATAATTACTTTTGTTCTACCGTGCCATTTACTGCAGTTACAACAAAATTAACAGCGCACTTCTGGGTGAATATTCACGTAGATGAGCCATTCAGCTACTATTTCATTTCATTGATCAATATTCTTTCTTTATCAACATATTTTACGTCTTTATTTCATTCATTTTTTCAATTTTTTAACTTGATTCATGCCTTTCATACTTTCTTACCGTAAATAAATCACTTCGCATAATTGTGTCATTTCATTACTGTTCCCTGCATTTCTTTTCACCTCTCTCGTATATTATCAAATAACATCAAAAGTTTCTGTCCACCTTCCATACCCCATTATAATTCTCTTCTATCTCTGAGTGTTCTCTTACTTCCCCTATTCTTATAACATTAATTTGGTCATATTTATATAGTACATATCTCACCCAAATACATCGTACAGAAAATATCAAGATATATTTCCGATCCACTTCATTCCACAGAACTCGCACAACCCAGTTTCTTTCAACTGCTCAACATTATTATTCAAAATCGTACTATTCCAGAGACCTCACTTCTTTCCTCTCTCGTTTTTATATTATTTGCTTTTGCTGTTTCTTTTTTGTCTGTAGTGCTCGTTCCTATCTCATCATCATCCCACTTTCTCGTCATCCGTCAGATATCCCACTCGCAATCTCTCGCTTTGTGTTAATTTTTGTTTTGCTTTCGAACCACTGTTTGCTACAACTTCTTTATCACTGCGTGACCCCACCCACCTCTTTCCCCTCTTCCACTGACGAACCCGGCACGTGCATCCTGGCAAAGGCGCATCCACTGAAAAGAGACCCCGCAGCCGACAGACATGCCACAGCGCTTTCAGGGAAACACCAGCAATTTCCTGTTATCCAAAATCTTCTGCGTAGTATTAACCCTCACTAACGCATACTTACCTACCTATATCTACCCTCTATCTTCCGCCCGCCCTCTTGCCGCCCGGGTATTTCTAAACCGTTGCTGTAAATTACTAAATAACGTGCGTGACTACAAGACGTGTACTAGGTACGGAATTTTGTTGGAAGTGCCGTAAAAACGGGAGCTCGTTAGAAAAAAGTTTGGGTAATACACCGTAAATATCTTAAATTAGTATTTACGAGTTTTCTGTCTGAGAAAACGAGGCATTACTAGAAAGATAACGCTATCTACACGTGCAACTACTCTCTCGCAGCGGTTCTGGAGCGCCTCGCTCCAGCCCTCGTTACGGCTGAAAGGGAAGCAAACAAGCGCAGTTGAAAAGCGCCGCTATGAAGAAGCTGCAGCTGCTGAAACCGTGCCAATTGAGCTGCGTTACTGAACATCCCCGAGCACGATTTATGGCGTTGTTCTTTTATTGCTTCCGCACGAAACAAGTGTGGTGCGTGTTCCTACACTCTGTTTTAAAAATTTTAAACAAATATTACCTACAACTGTAAAGTTGCGGGAGAGGATTTGTGTTCTGTATGTCGATGTTTTAACATGTGTTGTTGGATGATTGTGTTGGAATTGGTTACAGGGCAATATTTCGAAAGTTTTTTTACCATACGTTCTTGCATTTTGGTTACCCAGGTCACATTCACATTTAACAAGATAACTTGTGAAGAGTTACAAATGAACTTCAGATATAATCTCTTTTTAAACGATTTTAAAAGATAGATTAAAATATATCAAAATAAAATGTTCAGAAGAGTCAAAAATTATAAGTCAGGACTTAAGAGTCAAAACTTAACAGTCTTATTTTCCAAAGATTTGGGCTCTGTTTCAGCGAATGTCTCTGTTCAGTACGCGCGCCATTAATCATTTAAATGTAGGTATCAATGAAGTACATGCAAAAGCGAGATTTTGATTCTGTTTTCCTTATTTCGCTTGTACTTGCGGTTAATTTATAAGAAAAGCTTGTAAAATATGTGGAAATAAAAACACAGTGATAGAATTTGTATGTATTGTGATCATTTAGCATATAGATACATATAAGTTAATAATTTCAAAAAGTTGAAATAATTTTTTTTAAAATGGTCGTTATCACACCGGCATACACGATGTTATAGCACAGATATACAGCCTTGATCTGCATTCTCTACACTCGGGTGGTCGTAGTCTAGAATTCCACACAAAGTCAATGAGACTACAATCATTGGCCATCAACGCCTTATGAACATAAGGCGACGAGAACATACGACGAATTATATACAATTATATCTTTCAGTGTATTGTAAGAGGCATCTCGTGAAAGAGGGGTGTATCATGCACCAGCGCGAATGTTTAAGGCGTAATTAAAGCATAATACCACTTTTTTCCTCTCTCTCGCAGCTGTTATTATTTAAGTATGTTGCAACGGTAGTATGTACTCGGAGGTGCAATTATTTAAGTATGTACACATGAAACATGAATATCTCGGACGCAAAGGTCACTCCCAGCTGAATTATCCGCATCGGCAGTAACTGGGCATCGTTTACAAGTTACCGCCTGCTTAAATTACGTTTCACCACCGGGGCGGTCGGTAATGGAGACACTTGGGCTCTGTTTCAGCGAATGTCTCTGTTCAGTACGCGCGCCATTAATTCCCCACGAATCCATTCGGGGAATACAAGTTCGCGTCCGATTCGGAACCACTATTGCGGGGCGCGTTGCAGTAGCCCTCGCAACCGCCGCCCCTGCCGCAGCGCCACCTCCGCACCGCCGCCCCCGCACCGCCGCCCCCGCACCGCCGCCCCCGCACCGCCGCCCCCGCACCGCCGCCCCCGCACCGCCGCCCCCGCACCGCCGCCCCCGCACCGTCGCCCCCGCACCGCCGTCCCGGGCACCGCCGCCCCCGCACCGCCGCCCCCGCACCGCCGCCCCCGCACCGCCGCCCCCGCACCGCCGCCCCCGCACCGCCGCCCCCGCACCGCCGCCCCCGCACCGCCGCCCCCGCACCGCCGGCCCTCCCGGCGCAAACTCCCTGACACCTCAATCGCTGCATGCGCGGTGGGGAGCGTGATTTGGAACCTGGCATCGCTGGCCCTCCTGGGAGGAAGCACCCTTTCATAGCCGTTTACCTGGTAATGTAACAATTGTATTGCCCCTTTCCTACTGAATTCTGGTGCATGTTGGAATATGTAACTTCAAATATTGTAAACTATTACCAATGTTGTAATTTCTAGATTTCTAGAACAATTTTCAATTCAATAATAACATTACTTTTAAATTATCAACAAAGTTTTATTTATTATCAGCCCGAAAACTATCACTGTATTCTTAGCTCATTTGCGTGATATTAATTTCTATTATTTTCATTGTTTCTTCTATTAATTTCAATTACTTTAGTTAAGTCTCTATATCAATGATATGTCACTGAGAATGATATTTTCGTATGACATTTATTTTAATTAGAAGCTGTTATTATGCCCGTTGTGTGGTGTTAAGAAACTTACAATCATATAAAAGTAAATAAAATACAAGGTAATATATTTAAATTGTACACGGTTACACACGTCAGTACATTCGTCACTCATTCACTATTTGATAAATAAATATTTAAAAGCTAAATTTGTATCGGTTTACATTTCATCATATTCATAGCCTTTTGTTTCACAATGTAAGTTGTAACGATGTTTTCTCCATGTTTCAAACATCTCTACAACATCAATGCGGAATAATATATCATTATATACCTCGCCGCACTGACATATTTTTCTCAATATTTCTTTCATCTGGCCAAAGTCTATGCTAAAAATTACACAGCGCATTCCAATCGCTTTGTTTTTACACATTTGCTTTTGCTATTCGTGAAAATTTCGCCTTCTTTCTGTGCAGTGGCATAAACAGTACCATCACCATTTGCTCCAGAAGCAAGGGCTCCCATCTCCTCGCTCGCCTATAACATTACTCGTGGAAGCACCAAGGCCCACCCCCTCTCACTTCACCATTTCCATAATGCAGCGTCAGGCGACGGCTGAGGACCCGAAGGTGTTGCTCTACATGTCCCCAATTACGTGCGGCGCCGGGGCTTCGGAACACCTCCCGTTCACTTCCCCTCCCCGCCACCGCCTTCCATCTCCGCTCCACGCCCTCCAAGCGACCCCATTATCCCTCCGCCCACACGTGCTAGGCACTCTCAACCGCCCCGCGCTCCCCTCTCCCTGCTGCCACCCCGCACCCTCGCCTGCGCCCTGCCCCAGCCTTGGTCCCGCCCCCACCTTCGCGTCGGCCTCATCCGCGTCTGGCCTTCGCCTTCGTCCTGCGCTGACCTTCGTCCCGCCCACGCCTTCGCACCGCCCACGCCCCGCCCTCACCCGCGTCCGGCTTTCATCTTTGAGCCGCCCAAGACTTTGCCCCGCCCCCGCCTACGCCCCGCACCCGCACCCCCTCGCCTGCGACCGACCTTCGCCTTCGCCCTGCCCTTCCCTTCGCCCCGCCCCCACCTTCACCCCGCCCCTACCCCCGCCTCATCCTCGCAGCCATCCTGCCCTTGTTCTCGCGTCGCCCCCTGCCCTTCTTCCAAGCTCCGAACCCGCGCCCTGGCCTGGCGGCGCACCCGCCTCGTCCCCGCCCAGCCCCCGTACGCTGTTTTATGGCCTATAACAACATTAAGGATTACGCACGATAGAGCACGCACCTCATTGGGCAGGCCGGGGCGGCCTCCGGCGGCATCCGAGCTTCCAGCTGCGTCCTGTGAACGCCTCCCTTACACCAAGGCCCTTAGCCGCAGCGCCGTAAAAGTACTAGTGCCATTGAACAACACCAGTGTTACTACTGAACGCAAACTTCCTTCATATGGACCGCAGGGTTTCGGTTCGCGTAATTGTACCGGTAAACGTACAGTTCCAGTACCAGTGAAAGTATTTTCTTGATGCGAAGCATGATATTGTACCGGTGAAAGTGAGTTCGTTATAAATTGAGTGGACTGTCACGTTGTATCAGTGAAAGTGACTAGTGCATAAGTCTTTTGAGGTGGACCTGAGGATTCTTTCTCATCATGTTGCATCAGTGAAAGTGAAAGAGCAATAAATGCTCGCTGAAAAATGCTTTGCTTATTTTTCGCGTTTATTATGAATGTCAGAATCATGGATGTTTACATACTCTTTGAAACGTTAGTTTTTCTCTTTTAATTTCATTGACTGACCTCTCCATTCCCTTGTACAGCATGATAACACGGTGTAAACACATGCATTGAAAGTTTAATTGGATTTACATTTTTCTCATTTATTTTCACAGCTATTTAACTTTTAAATTAAAACATATTTACAGTTTTCTCCATTATCAGATTGAGAAGAATGTTTGTGAATTGAAAATTGAAAACGAGACATTAAACAAAATTATATTAAAGAGTGAAGCAGCATTGCTTTACTGTGTTTCAAAGTGTTATTTCCCTTTTTGAAATAGCTGTTTTATATTAGAATATTAGTTTATATGTAGTACGGAAAGAAGAATATTTACGTACTCTCGTATAATATAAATTACATTAGTAATGTAATGTACATATAATACGCAAAAGACATTTTAATTTCATATAATCAAATTCTCATCTTCCGAACTACAAAATTTGTTGTTCGATACAAAGTTGGAAAGTAGAAATTTGAAGTCCAATACAAAGTTGGAAGAATAAAAAATATATTTTAACGTATCGTAGTTTCAATATATTTATGTTAAATTCATTAAAAATGCAACAATTTCAATATTGATTAAAGAAATAATTGTGTGCACCCACCGCCGTTACAGGTTATCACGCATGTGCGCGCTTTGAAGCCCAGGGCTCCCCTCCTTTGCGCGTCGTCGGGGCGTTTCTTTCGGAATCTCCGCCCTCGAGATTTGTATTCCCGCAGTGCGGTAGCACAGTCCGCTCGCGGCGATTTATTCTGCGGCCACAACAGTCTTCGGCCGAGGAGCGGCGGCGGGGGGCGGGGAAGGGTGTCTCCGCAGGAGACTCGAGCAGAGGCGGCGCGGCGGGGACGGAAGGCGGCGAGAGGGCGGGGATAAATCTCCGGAAAGTTCGCGGCGGCGGAGGAGGCGAGCAACGGCGGCGATGGCGAAGGAGGAGGAGTAGGGGTGAAGGAGGCGAGGGTGGAGCAGGCGGAGGCGCACGCCACAGCGGCAGAGGCGGTGGTGGCAGAGGAAGCTGTGGAGGCGGAGGGAGGCGAGGCGAAGAAGGCGGGGACGGGGTGAGGCGAAGATGGGGGAAGTATAAGCGTGAGCGGCGGCTGTGCTGGAGATATTGGTGATGGATGCGACAACACCACCGATGGAGATGAACGTGATGGAGGTGTAGGAGGTGGCTGCAGCAGTGGGGCGCAGAGGCAGCAGAGGAGAATTCGGAAGAGAGGGAGGACAGTGGTGAAGGCGGTGGAGGCGGAGGAGGAGGCGAAAGCATCTGAAGCGGAGGAGGCTGTAGCGGGGTAGATTGGGGCGGGGCAGTAGGCAGAAGAAGGGGGGCTGAGAACGTCAACTGCGGTGGGGGAAATGGGGATGGGAGTATTGGCGGCGGTGAGGGAGGAGGAGGAGAAAGGAGAGGAAGATGAGGAAGAGGAGAGAGTAGAGGAGGCAGAGACGGAGTCGATGAGAGCGCAGAAGGCGTTAAATGAGGCAGCGGCGGCGTGGTGGCTACGGGCTGCAAGAGGCGGCGGGGGCGATGGAGGAGTGGGTGGTGGCAGTGGAGACGGCTTAAGAAGAGGCGCCGAGCTGACAGCCCGATGAAATGGCCACTCGGTGCACAAAACAAACATAATCATCTTAAAGAGATTTTGTCGGCGGGCCCAGACTACAAAAAGGGTAATAGGGCACTGACCTCAGACACAAATTGAGAAAGGGACTAAAACTTTCTAAGATGAGCGTCTCAGAGAAAACGAGCTGGTAGTTTATATTTCTTTTCTTTAATGGTAGTCGTAGGTACACATTTCCTGCTTATTTTTGCGAAATGAAATTTTGCAACCCTATAATTCATAGAAATATATCAAGGGATATTAGTATGAATTACCTATCAAAGACAGAATAATGTATAATTCTAATTATTTTTTCTGTTGCTAATTGTACATTTTCGTTAGTAAAATAGTTTATTCTGAGAAAAGTATTTGTATAAAGTAAAATTACAATACAGAAAGTCAATGGACATAATATTATTTCCTTCAAAATATGCGAGACAGTGTGTTAACTTAAATTATATGTAAACTTAACACAGTCGACTAGTCTAATCCATTTATTATTATACAAATAATGTCAAAAAGTTAATTCGTTTTCACGCATAGAGAAGAATATTTATCATGAAATTTACTTTTTGACCTTTAAAAAAAATATTATATTGAAACGAAAACTTGTTGAAATTTTATTCGTATATAAGCGTGAAGATCTAATGCATTATAAAATTGAAATCATTCGCATCTTTTACTTGATCCCAAATTGCCCAGTATCGTGTGCAAGCAAACCAACATTGGCTTACCCTCTCGTCGATCATTGTGCCAGAGTCTCGCTGTAGCCATCCAAGGCTGCATCCTGGAAGGGAGTTCATTCGTAAATATCTAAAGAAGCTGTTCTCATGCAGAAATATGGGGATCAGAGGAAAATTTACGAGTATGGGTCGTAATGTTACGTTGGCTGGATGGTGCAATGAGCTTCCGTTATGAGGTGAGGTTGTTTAATTTATATCCGACGGTTAAAATATCATCTTTTAAATCATTCTGTTGGCCACTGACCGCAATACATTTGTATCATACTGTCCATTTCTGTAAAATATTGTCATTTCTCTTTTTGGTGGGAGGGGAGGAAAAGTTTGAAGATTGTAGTATTATAAATATATACTGTAGTAAACGAATTTATACAATAACATTTAATATTAATATTCTAATATTTAGGAATTTTATTTGCACTTTCTTTTGATAATATAATGTGTGAAATATTCTTCTCGATGCTGAAGGTCCAACTGGGTTTCCTTTTCTGATGTAGACTAGGTCCTTACTTTAAAGTTATCTAAGAACCGTTTGAATATACGCATACTTATATTAAGTTACGAGTAAGTATATTATACTTGCCTTTAGTCACGTATTTTTTGAAGTTGGGACCGTTATTCAAAATTTCTTGTTTCAATAAATTTGTATATGTCATTATTAATGTTCTCGTACATCGATTACGGACATGAAAATTTAATAACAAATACATATATAAAACAGAAACCTATATATTTATGTACAGGGTATATAATGACTGACAAATTCATTTGTATTCTTTTCACATAAGCGTACCGTTTTTTGATATGAATGCGTAAAATAATATAAAATACGATCACTCTTACTAAAGTGATACAACTCTAATAAGGAATTTGGAACTATTAAAAGTAGCATCCCTTAGTGTATTTGCTTCTTTGCATTTGCGAAGCTCTCAAAATAAGATTCCCATTAGACAGACTTGGAGGCAACTACAAAGAAGTATCCTGCGACGTCCCGCAATCGCCGTTTCGTGCCGCGTCGCGTCGCGTCGCGTCGAGCCGAAGCGCTCCGTCAGCCAAAGTAGTACCTTGAGGGTTCGTCGGCCGACGTGCGCCCGGAGTGAAGGAGGCGCCATTCTCCTACTTTGAAGCAATTTGGAATCAAAGAAGGTAAGCGATTTGCGCCTTAATTAAAACGGCCGCATCCGATCCGCTCTTGTCTCGCTTAATTACCCGCCGTCTGTGGCT
Source organism: Teleogryllus occipitalis (assembly GCA_011170035.1). Taxonomy (NCBI): domain Eukaryota; kingdom Metazoa; phylum Arthropoda; class Insecta; order Orthoptera; family Gryllidae; genus Teleogryllus; species Teleogryllus occipitalis. The sequence goes on along the minus strand of BLKR01010734.1, from coordinate 6,517 downwards.
AAGGTTTCGCCCTAATGAAACGTACGGAAACCGAAATGAATTTCGTTTGTGATCCTCCCAAGACGGCTTTGGGTACATTTTCAGCTGCAGATGCGATCCCAAAATTAAATATGTTTCTTCCGTGAGCGAGCGAGCTAGCGCGCGCGCGCGAGCGCGTTTGAAATTTCGTTTCGCTTTGCAGGAAATGCGGGTGGGCGCGTTTGTTCAAGGTGAATATTTAATTACCCGCGACTGGAAATGCGGCTTCGGCGCTTCTCAGCGCTCAGCCAATCGCGTTTCGGAGGCTGATGGGCGTTCAGCCGCGCGGAGGCAGATGTTTTACAGGAAGCGCCACACAAGGAGAGATACTGTGCAGAATTTCTACTCCGACGTCTCTTTGAGTGTGTTCTGCAACAGTGTTGTCAGTACAAAGGGATCTCATGCCAGACGCATTGGATTTAAAATTAGTTTGTTGTTGGTCGAAAATAGCTATAGTTTTGTGTGGTTGGGAATGCTCGTAGCCTGTGTAAGTCATTTGTTTCTTGTATGTGCGGTATATTATTAGGTGCGACCTCGTTCCCCTGCAAATTTTCTTTATGAACGTTTTGTGAGGTTCCAAAAGAACCCTCATCTGTGAATGGAAACTTAGGCACTTCCTAGAACAACATAATACTTAGTAAGATTAAAGAACATATTTTATGACATCTGTTTTCCTAATATTTGTTTTGCATATTAATAGTAACTCTCTCCGTAATGATAATTATACTTATTGTAGTGTCACTGGTCTTGCAACGAATGTAAAACAATGCAATTCGTTATAAATGGTATTCTAAAATGGCATCATATTTATTATTTCTATTTTCATAAATTAAGACACCGTTGTCATCATATTTATCTCTATTTATTCGAAAATATTTTTTTCATATTTTGATCAACGTTAGTGTTGAAAATTCAATACAAACTTGACAAAGATACCAAAAAGACTAAGAGAAAATAATAAAATCTACGCAGCAATAATTCATATTAAATTGCATCAAAAGAAGAAAACATTAAATTCTCCAAATGCAACGAGAAAGGTAAGTAAGCTGACATTTTTTATCATTCTTGGGCTGGTATCTAGTAAACTATATTGTCAGGTAACCGATTATTTAAAGAAGTCAACAGAGGATTTCGGTGTAATATCTATAACTCTTGTATGTAGGAAATTGTTAAGACGCAAAAAAACAAAATTTTCAAAATTTTCTCAAAAATAATATCTTATTTCATCATTTCTATATGAAGCGTACTCGGGAAAAACGATTTAAGTCCGTCTCTAGTCTTTTTTAGATTTTAGTGCCATTTTGTCGTACAAAGTATGAATTATCACCCTGTAAACGATGCACAATGTAAAAGTGAATAGTGTTCATGAAATTCAGGTTTGAATATGTTATATCATTTTTGGAAGAACAATCAAAGTCACATTGATTCTCTGGGAATATGATCAAAGTCCAATTAGATTCATTGATCATTCATTGATTCATTCATATTCATTTCTATGATCAAAGTCCACTTCGAGTATTCATAGTAATTCATTGGGGAAGTTCTACATCTTGAAAATTTGAAACATTGTTTGATTGTTGTTTTAATGACTACCCGTGTACAACAAACTGGTAGTTGAGCTATAATTTTGTACTAAAACAGCGTTAGTTTAGTTAGTAATGAGCAGAGTATTTTAAGTGGCAAGCAGTGATTCTCATAAAAATTCTAGTCTCAAACCAGAAACAATTTGTAAGAAAATAAAAGTCCATGGGCGTCTTTCGAAGCTTACAATCGGCGACAGACATTTAACATACATGATCTTGCAACGAGAAAGTCAGTATTATACATTTATGATCAAACTATTTGAAATAAAGACCCAGATGGTTTCTCTAAGCTATGCTCTAAGAATTATTCTACTGAAGTTATAACTAACAATATTCGGGAACTTGGCATATTTTCTGAATCTTTCGTGAATGCAAAAGAACGGTTTGATCGTCACCCAATAACGTTTCTAGCAAGAGAACATTCATTTTTGGAATGCAACAAAAACATTGAGCTAGTTAATACAAAATAAGAATGTGAAACACCCAATGATTGGGGCCAAGTATTTGAAAATGCAAGAAGGAACGCAGAACCCTTTGTTGTGATAGGCTATATTTCTTGAATAAGGAATATTTCTGAAGAAAGACTATAAGAAAAAGTGCTCCTTTTCACAAAGAAGTACAGAAGAATTCATCGTAAAGAAAGATGATCAATTGGTTCACTTCTAGCATTCTTGTAACGATTAGTATGAAACGTACAAAGTCATTGACATTCCTCAGCTTCAAGATCTGAAGAACTTACTGCCTCCCCAAAGTCATATTCAAAAGTTTGGCACATCTCAAGCAGAATATGATCCGCAAGTTTTAAAGCAGTTTGTAGCCCAAACACTCGACAATACTTCAATAAATTGTAGGGTAATAGCAGTAAAAAAGTTGACGAGTGAATGGAAGAGTCAATTCTGGACTCTGATCGCTTTTCCTTAGTGAAATATCATGGAATTTAATTGTTTTATAATTGTAGTTTTTCATTCTTGTAAAACTTCACTGCATCAATTAATAAACAAATATTTCAAACATTTATCCAAAAGAAAATTACTTTATCAACAGTAAATATTGCATATAAAATACGCACAGGAAGCATGACGCTTGCCATGCCTTCTCTCTAAACCAGAAATCATGTTATAAGATCTTCTATGACCCGTTAATCTACAGACGGCCTTGTAAGCGTGGCAAACGAATGCCAAAATGGGTAATGGACACGAGTCCTAACTTCCTGTAACCCTAATCAGGTATTCCTACAGTACAAAGGATAAATGAAAACAAAATCTCATATTTATTTAAAATAGAACGTACAATATAATACTCAAACTTTAAAAATAGTTTTCTCACAATCTTCAAAACTGGCCTTAGATCGTTTTTCCTGGGTACCGGTCATAAAATTAAATAATAAATCATTAATAATATAAATAATAATAATAATAATAATAATAATAACAATAATAATAATAATAATAATAGGAAAATATAATTTAAAGAAAGAAAGAAATATGTGTACAAAGAAAGGCTAAGAAATCCATCCAATTAATTTGCGTAATTCCAATTGGACTTATTCGCAATAATAATAATAATAATAATAATAATAATAATAATAATAATAATAATAATAATAATAATAATAATAATAATTTGTATTCCTAGTCTGTTGATTTTGTAAATCACTAACACCGACTTGTATTTCATTGCACATAAATATACCTTACCCCTTATTGAATAAGAAATCGTAATGATAGCAAAAGCGCAAAAACTGGTAACCAAATTTCAGCCAATCGAACAGGCTCCGCAACCTGGCATTGCCCCGCGCGCGTGGCTGCCCTAGCTCCTGGCTCCTGCCTCCGAGTCGTGGCCGAGCTCAGCTGGCGCCTGGCCGATATCGGACCTCCGTTATGTTTACGCGTGTAAATGATTCAATGAGATTTTGCGAGGCTGACGAGCGTGATTGGTAGGCCTGTTTGTAGCATGAATATTTCAGCGCGCGCCCATGAATTAACGGCGCGCGGCGCGGGCGGGCGGCCGGCCCTGCGGGACGGGGCCAGCGCTGCGCGGGCAGAATGTGGGTCGCAGGCGCAACGCCACTCACCCAAACACGTGACGATTGGAATGACATTCGCCACAAATGACTGACTTCTTTGAATAAAAAGTGGTGTCATAGATGCAGTGTAAAAACACCTCTTGACTGTCAGTTGTGAAATGAGTGATTTTAAACTAGTCATTTCCAGCACATAGAATGGAAAAAAGACGTACAACTGCATATCATGAAACATCGCATTAGAGAATGTTCTAAACAGCAATGAAGATCCTCAGCAGAGAATCTTCCTCAGCTGTACTTTTTGTTAGTCGGATTGCTGATCAATGTTAAAATGAAAAGCTATTTATTGCTCCCCGTCGACGGCAGAACACTCTCACTAACTCTGAAAAATAGACGTGTAGATGCTGGGGTGTTTAATACAAGTGACTGGAACTAATTGTGACCTCTACAAGATATTACGCACAATATTGAAACTGTTTTAATATCTATGTATACAATATATTTTAACTTTAAACAATTTAATTCTCATTAGTTATAAATTTTCGACTTCCACACTCATATATAAATGAATATTACTTACGTAGGCCGACTCCCCACCCATTACAGACCAGGTATTGATTGAAAATGTATTCTAAAAGCACAGAATGGTTGATCTGTGGAGTCTATCAAAAAATAGCAGTCTTCCTTTCTCATTAACACAGTTGTATCATTTATTAATGTTATTTTATTATGTATTAACAACACTTTCCTTTATAAAATAGCACTGGCTTGCCATCGCATTTAAATATGACTTCTGTTATTTATTAAAAACATATTTTAAGGTTCATCCAATCTTTTCTTTACAAAGAATTATTTCTTTAACTTACGCGACGTTTTCGCTACACTTGCGGTTTGTGAAGGGTTTGCCCCCGTCTATTGTGTGCTGCCGAAAACAATATTTTAATCATCAATTAAGAATCAAATATCTTCCCACGCACTCGCTACGACGATTAAATGCTCGCGATTACGGCCAGATAGCTCCCCTTATGCTCGTGACCGCGATGTAATACCTTCTGCCAAAATTATGGCTTAATGAAACATGTCACCTGCGCCTGCGTTTGTCTTCTAACTTTCTGAAAGTAATTTTGCCATTGGCTACAACTCGTTTTCTGACAGCCGCCTGTCCTGATGACCCGACGCCTACGCCTCTACTAAAACCTGTCACAATTGGTTGTCCATCTTTCCAGTATTCCGTGATATGACGCTACTAATAATAACTACAGCTGATTCAGAATGGTACAGACTTTCTCGCAGTAAAGTTTTCTAAGTTCTTTGGCGTGGACTTGCTTTACAGTCTTGCCTCATCCTCTTGCCAGCAGCCGTCTATTGTCGCCGAAAGTACATATTTTGACAATTTCTCAACTTTTTGGTTTCCTAATTGTAGAACCGAAATATTACTTCAAGAATATTAATGGAGAGTTAAACATCGTCCTAAATAGAAATTATCATTGAAAAATTTGAAGGGGTTTTTAAGAAAATAGCGATTAAGCATTACTTCATATTCGAAATATGAAGCTTTTTTTTCACAGGAATCTATTGAGTTTTCGAAAATCTTCCTTTAAAGTCGTTTAAAGCACTTCTACTCACAAATGTAATAATGTATACAAATAGATGGAAATGTGCGTATTAACGGTGTGACACATTTTAAAAAACGTATATTTGTGTAATTTTTGAAAAAATCAAATAACACACCATAATGACCTTTACATCATATTAAACACTGCCATTACGTCTATCAGTTTGACAAGTTTGAAGAAAAAATTTGGAGCCATTTTTGAGAAAATGGCGTTTGAGAGTTTTTGAAAATGTGGAATTTTGAGCTCATTGAGTTTTCGAGAAAGTTTATTTGACATTATTTAAAGTCCAAGTTTCAGTGTTTATTCTAGCCTCGAACATTATTAAATCTTAATATTTATATTGTAATAACGTGTGCCAGGAGAGTCTTTCCGTTCTGTGTCGAATCACGAGCTCTAGCTAAGAACTGGTGTTCGAAGCAACCAAATTGCTGGGAAAATAGTAGAAGGGACAACATTTACGGAATATGTTATGATTGTTGAGAGCTCGCAATTATGGTTTTTATTTTTTACAAACTGCAATTTGTGCTACCAACGTAATTTGTATTGCAAGCACTCTCGCCAGACACTGGTTTCACTGCGCAGAGACTTTTCTGGAGCATTGTATTTGCATATAATTCTTCAATGTCCAATGTCCTTATGTCCTCTTTATAAATATATCATATTACTCCCATATTGTCATTTTCGGATACCAATGTTTCTAAATAAGCTATTATTTCATTATATTTTAATGAACATTTCCATTGGAATATATGAGTATATCACAATACTACAGTCTACCTAAAAATACCTTTTCTGAATAGAGGAAGAGTACAAAATTCATTGTGTGTTCATTCACATGTTTGTCTTTGACGAACATACACTTTTGTATGACGTGTTCTAATGTTAAGGATCAATTTATAGGTATGAATTGAATATTGATATTATGTAAGTAATTTTTTTGATTATTTTTAAGGTCGCATCAACATCTCGGTCATAGCGATCACTATTGGCGTTAACGGCGTGGCATCTATGAGGGTGGAATGATAGGGTGATGATAAGGGGTGAAAGGACAAACACAAATACAACCATGCCCGAAGCGGGATTCGAACCCGCAACCATTCGGTCCGAGATTACTACGACACTACTGCCTTAGCGATCTCGGCCACTGGATCGGCTATGTAAGTAATGTTACTAGAAGTGTTAATGTTTGTTTATATTTACATTTTAATTGTTTGTTTTTCATTTACATATATTTATTTATATATTTTCTTGTTAATTTACTCATGTATTAATTTATT
>BLKR01010733.1:0-47566 GCA_011170035.1 Teleogryllus occipitalis | reverse complement strand
CTTAAGACCCCTAAAACGTGTAATTCCATTAAATTCTCGACATCGATTTACTGCAACATTACATACATACCTCTCTAAATATTACTTTTGTTACTCCGAATGTTTACGAGGAAGTAAAAATAAATATATAAATAAATACACTTTCACATACCACAGAGTAGGTTACACGCGAAAAAGAATAATTACAGAGCCCGAATTCCTGCCCGTAAGAATGCAGTTCTAATGTTATTACATAAACAGGGGGTCCCACCAACTATGGACCACCCCCACAACTTCTAAACGGTTCAGGATATCGAAATGAAGTGTTTGCTGAATAATGCGGAATCATGGGGCAAGTAACGAGCCGTCGAGAAATTATCTATAATATTTTTAATTTTCGAGAAATTTAATCATCTTCGATTTTTTAAATGGAACTATATATTTTTATCACCAGCAATGGATAGACCATGAAAAGAGGATTAAAATGATGCTTCATTTGCTAATATTATGATAGTAACTTGAGTATAAAATTAGGCTTTCTGACATGTGATTTTGAATTAAACGGGTAATCGTTGCAACTCTCGCTTTTGGGAAAGGTGGCCATCACGACGTCTAGACTGTTGCGTCTTGACTGAGAGGGGTGGCAGTGAGGGATAAGAGGCATAACTACAGTAATTCTTGGTGTTGACACAGACATCACACTAAGAAATACCAATTTTGACAATCAGAATGGGAGACATTTTCCATTTATTTATTTGGATTTAACTTGCCTTCTACTAAAATTTCAAAACGTTGATCGTTCCAAAGAACGATGAAAAAAGTTGGTAGCGTAAAGAAGATGTTAATAATAATAAATATCATTTTCAAACTGAATAAGAAGCCAACCACCGTCTCTTCGTTGGTAAATGTCATTTTTAATTAAAATGATCACTCGTCCACTTTGCAACCATACGACTGCTGTTCTTGAATGGAAAAGAAAACTGTACACTTCCGTCTTTTGCATTTTCAAGTTTGAGGCAGCACTTGGCGCTATGAAATGAGAAACTCTCTAATCAGAATGAACAGTAGCGAATGCAGATATGCATTTTTGTTAAAGTTTGGTAGTTACACTGATAGAACTGTCAAGAGTATTTCAAGTTTTTTATTACTTTGTTCTTTTGGTAATACGTGTTTAAATAGGAAGTTAAGTTACTGTGAATAATAAGAGAAAATGTCTACCTATCTATTACTTGATGAATTAATCAGGATATTACAACGAAAATCTTTAAGAATTCATTCGCTTCCCATATATTAAAGTGATAGCTTGTTTCTGCACTGAGTTCGAGTTCTGTAAATTTAGAAATGACCTTTATAATTATTATTATTACTATTATTATTATTATTATTATTATTATTATTATTATTATTATTATTATTATTATTATTATTAATTTTATTATTATCGTTTTCGCTACAATATTTTTATTTCGTTCTTTTCGATTATCGTTGATTTGGAATTTCAGAAGAAGAAAAGTTCAACTCAGATGAACTACTGGGAAAAATTTCTCATTCAGATCGTTAAAATTGATGTTTGTTCGTATGTGTTTCATGTCAAGATCATGAATTGCTGCAATTACACCTTCATCCTACACGGCCATCTCTCTCACACTCCTCTCTTCACAAAACAGTATTAACGTCGCGAAGGCCACCTTCCCAAAACGGCGACTGTTGCAAAGGCTACCCGTTTACTTGAAAATCTGATGCCAAAAAATCTAATTTTATACTCAAATTACTCTTAAAATACTAACATATGATAAATCATTTTATTCCAATATTCATGATGATAACATTGCTGATGAAAAAATATATATTTCAATTTAAAAAAATCAGAGATGATTAAATTTCTCGAAAACTAAAACTATTATAGAAAATTCCTCTACCAGCATGTTACTTGCCCCAAGATTTTGCATTGTTTAGCGAAAACTGCAACTCGATACCCTGAACCGTTTAGAAGTTATGGGGGTGGTCCATATTTGGTGGGACACCCGGTATCATATAAACATTAGAAACCCTATGTAACTTCATCGATGATAAATGAAAGCGATTGCTGTATACTAAGCGAATGAATAGGGATGACTAAATACGTCTCGTAGTGGAAACCTCGAAATGTTTACTTTTCATAGCGTCAACTTCGGGTAGCTATATTTTCTTAATTAAACCCCAAAATATCCAAGCAATTATTTCAAATTAAATAAAACTACATTTTTATTGACAATAATACTAACCTGATATGACTTTCTACAAACAATTATAAAGAGATGTGAACTTCTTCATCCTAAATTTTCATCCTAAATCGTTAGTTTTAATTTTAACGATTATGTTAATGTTTGCTACTCAGAGACACGGAGCACGCTCGAAAGAACACAATAAGTAAACGAAATTGAGGATATTATGATTATTATGTCGTAGTAGATTCATTGTTGAAACGACGACTGATTCTTTCATATGAGATTTTCTGTGTTTCATGAAGATGACCTCGGCGTATACGTATTTCGAAGACGTGTAAACTTCCATGATTTTGACGCGATAAGCAGTGACCTCAAACAATCCACTTCGATTCAGAGGGTAGTGTCAAAAATCATTGGCGTGTTAGTGTCGAATGGAAAAGAATGCGTCTAGGAATTGTTCTGAACTTGGAATAATTGAATTTTAAAAACATGTTTATTTTCAAACTTTGCACCTTCATTGAAATTTACTTAACTGCATACGTAAGTTCACATTGCTTCAATTACAAATGTCCATAAATAAACATATGTCAATACAATATTATAATAGTATTATTACTTTTTCGCATATTCCATGCTGATGCTATATGCTTCTAAAGGCAGCAGACTTACTGGTTAGAATGAAATTGTGAATGTTATAACAATGTATTTCGTATTTAGGACGTGTGAATACTGAGGAGCCGGAAACTATAATGTCTATATTTATACGTCAATTAATGCAAAATTATTGTTTTCTTGTATATTTAATTTGAAAAAGTTTCCACAGTTTTATATGTAAAGAATTGGCTTCCTAAGAAGGTGGATAAAGGCTTTCTCCAGGGAAAGCAAGTGTTACGATTTACGCTTACAAGCTCAGCCTATTTCGCCTTGAAACGTGTGGAGGAAGGACGCAATTTTCACCGGGAGGTATTTCTGGAAGCCAATTGATGACTCTTTCTTGCTCCCAAGTTGAAGATTGTTCGGTAGCCGACTCGAGTAGTATTTTAAAATTTATGCTGTAATTGTTGAACAAATGGAACTTAAAGCATTTAGAATAAAATGAAAAATTAAGGAGCTGAAAACCAGGAATATCTAACCAGCAACAATTTTCGTGGCAATTAATGCAAGCGTTGTGGACGCTTGTCCCCTCCACCTCGTTAGGAACTTCAAATGTATTTGCCGGAGAAACTAAGCGAGCCGTTGCAAAACAGCTTATAGAAAAGCTTAACGTGGGAACTGCCAAAAAAATAGTTGCCATTACATGCTAATTTCTTATAAACACTTACGTATCTCGAAAACGAAAGGAAGCGCTAATTGGATTGCAGAATTTTACATCTCGTTTAAAGGCAATTTTAAAAAAGCAATACTTCTTTTGTAAAATTTAAAAATTTATAAACAATTCCCAAATTTTGCAATTCTAAAGTGGGAAGGGTTTTCTGATGTCCCAGAACCAAAAACTGCGAATTAGCAATTTTGCAACAATTAACAATTTTATAAACAATTCAGAAATGTGCGCTATTCCTGCCGGGGAGTGTCCCCAAATTGCCCCTGATTTGATGATAGCAAAATAACAATTTTGACACGAGATGCAAATTAATTGCTTAATATCTAGTTTAATTGTTACTTTAATGATAAATATACAGCTGGTCTTTGAATTTTACTTTCTTTTATTGAAATGGTTCCCTAGAAGTCCTAACGATTCGAGAAAGACAGTATTTTGCATTTTTGCAAATGTAATATGCATATGAACAATTGAAAATATGCAATTATAATCGTTTTTCTTATCGCAAAATTCTGTAGTAAACTGGTCATTTGATAAAGTTCATAAATTGCGTTTGGACAAGAATATTGGAATTTAAATATCTATAAGAACGTAATTGTTCTAAAATTAGTGTTATTTTATGTGATATCAATGTAATTTCTTCAAAAAGAATTGTGTTAACAGTGGTTAAGTGCTATGAGTTCATATATATTTCAATGAATTTACTTTCATGTTCATTGAAGTGTTTCTTTCATGTATTTTTCATTTGAAAATACTTCCACATCTGAACTGGCGGCGCCCGCCATTTTGTACGACGTAATTTTGTTAGGGCACTCCCCCCTGCGTTGAGATTGGCTACGATGGTTTGTGAGGCTCCGCCTGCGACGTTTCGTCATGACAAGGGCTGTCCAAGCCGTGCAAAAGCTGAACTTAGCCGCAGACGGCCGCGATCAATTTATGTTTCCAGTACTGTACAACAGAAATTTCGAAAATATTTTCAATGGAATACACATTTAATTCTGCCAAGGGGATAGAATCAATATTATTTCTAACGTAAATACAAGAACCACCATACGTAGGACCTTTATGCGATTCTCTCTCTCTACAATAAAAGCCTGCGAGGTAAAAGTTTGGAATTTGGAAAATGCTAAGTTCATTAGGAGATAACCAATGTTCTGTAAAGCAAAGAACGTCCGTTTGATTTAGATCGCTCTGTAGAGCTGCCTCGATAAACTCAGTTTTATTTGAAAGGGACTGAACATTATGGTGAAGAATGTTTATTTTTTGCAAGTACCTACACGAATGTTTTTCTGCTGCATCTGACTGTAGTTGCTATATATTTACTCCATTTTTACCTCGAGTGCGTGGTCGAAGGTTGTAGTGTGTCCGGGCAGTGACAGGTTGTGAGGAAGATGGGGCATCAGATGAAGACGAATTGGTAGTGGGAATGGGAGAAACGGGAGTAGGTTCAGAGGAAGAGGCAACAGGGTTCGAAATAAGGGTGGGGGGTGGAGAACGTAAGGAAGGCGAAAGGGACGGATTTTTGGCAGGAGACTGCGTAGGACTGGAGTTGATGATGTATTGTGCAAGTTTGTTACCGACTGCATGTTTTCCAGCAAGGTTCATGTGAAGACCATGCCGGGTGAAGTGTTTTGCTGAGAGGAAATTCATTTCAAAAAGTGTGACATTTGTTTCTCTCAGCTGCAGTTTCAATTGTTGGTTTGCGTGCTTAATCTCGCTGCATAGTGTTGGTCTGTTGTACCAGAAGGGCAGAGTCGAGACTACAATGTTAGTATTTTGGGCGGCACATTGTAATTTGTTAACATTGTAATTTGTTAACACATTGTAATTTGTAACATACTATGTAAAGGTTCCCGCAATGTAAATATTAACGTGAGAGATGTGTATAAATACATTTGTAAAATTTATGAAAAATCAAAATAATACATCCACTTAGTATTTATGCGTTATTATTCAGCGCGTTTACCACTATCCGTAAAACAAAATTAAATACAAAATTTGGAGCCTTTATGAGAAAATCTTTTTAATATTTTTTAAAATTTCTCCGTATTCACAAAAATTGTGCTAAAACTATCAATATTGAAAAAAATATAAATTCAATTAAGAAAATAATTAATTGTGGGGAACATATTTCGTTTGAAGAAAACATCTCAATATTCAATAATGTAGTTACACGAGGTGATCCAAAAAAATTGCAAACTTTTGCAAGTTTTCTAAATTTAGGGTTGACAGTGAAAATCGGATCTATGCCATTTTTATCAGGGAATTCCACTATATTCTTAGAAGAAATTTAATGAAAAAATTCAGAGCCATTTTTTGAGGAAATTTTGAAATTATTCCAGAGGATTCGTGTAAAGTATTCCCAAAGTCCAATAAATTAATTTCGAAATCATAGAGCTTCAACTCGGGGCAGATCTTTTGGGGAGTAAAAATTGTCGATAACCCTACGAATATTTTAAGCGCTAGTGTTGTTCGGAGATGGACAAACTCACCGAAGGACGACGGCCTGACGGATGACGTGCTAATAGACGACGGGCTGACGGACGACGGATTGACAGATAACGGACAGACGGCCGGATCGGCGGGCAGGCGTCCGTCCGTCCGTCCGTTCGGACGGTATGGACGGATGGACGGACGGACGGACCGACCGACCTACATACCGCCGGGCGAACCGACGGATGACGGACTGATGGACGATGGGCTGACGGACAGACGTTTCGCCGTAAACCAATTGATCGGTGTCATGAATCGTGTCATGGACGTGAACCTTGATTACAAAGCGAGTTAGAGAAGTAATTTACTAAAAATTTGGAACAAGATTTATCAACTTTTTCTGAAATAGGGCCCTATAATACGAGTTTTTCTGATGAAATTTGCTGTTCTTTGCCGCATTACAATTCATTCTCTAAGCTACTCTACGCAAGTAGTATTCGAGAAAGTGAAAGCTAACCCAGAATGAAGAGTATAGGCAGCTACCTAGTACGATACAGAAGGTTCCTGAAGAACCACTTGTTGACAGTTGAAGCTCGACGCTTCAGCCAGTCCTCGCTCAGTGCTCGCTGCGCCCTCGTGTGGAGGAAGTGGCAACTCGGGCTGCAGCTACGTGCTCTCTCCGCCAGAGGTGGAAACAGGATGGATTAGATTTCTAAAAACGAAATAAGATGATCACCCACCCCTGAATTCATTTACAGTGCAGATTATCAAAGTATATCAAGATCTCTCAAATAAGTTTGAATCCATTTTGTAATCGGTTTCAAAAATTATACACTGAGGTGTGCCGAAAGGAAAAAAAAATATTATGAAAAAAATGGGGGAAATTATCACATTAGAAAATGTTAAATTCTCTGTTACCATTTCAATGACCATTTCAAAATATATTTTATTTTGTTTTAGAAGTAATACAATTTTGTATGTAGCTCCCCAAATTAATCTTTGATTATATTAAAATAATAAAACATTGAGTATTGTTAGATCCCTAAAATATACACATCAGCCTAAATGCAATGTAAAAATATAATTATCAGACATAGATAAAATCATGTGAAATAATTTCGTAAATAAAAAGATACCATTGTATATTTAATGCGTGGAAAATGCTCATTTTCTGTTATATGCACTGGTAAACACGAGATTCAATGGAACGTACGATTTCTGAAAAAAATTAAATTATTTTCAACTAAAAATGATGCCATTGTTAGTAAAATAATATTTTAATTAAAATAATAAATTTAAATAAAATACAGATATATATTTCATAAGAATGTGAAATGGAATAAATATAAAATGGATCTTTGTTTCACACATACCCATTTACATCGCTGTCTGACTCTTAATCCATGCGCTGCAGATCGTACTTTAGTGTCTACCACGTGAGGTGAATCATTTATGACTATGTCAAGAGAGCTGGAAAATGTGCATAATTTTGTTTTGCAAAAATGGAAAGAAAGAATCACAAGTGAACCACGGATGTGTCCGAAAAATGAGTTATCAAGAAAAAAAGATACGCATAGATGCTATTAAGAGGGTTATAAAATAATGAGAGAGTAATTTAGCAAAGTTGAGACACGCATTGAGTGATTTACATATGAGGAAAGAAGTGTAAAGTAAAGTTATCAACTGACAGAATTAAAATCTTTAATGACATCATGGGGAAAGCCATGGGAAATACAAAGAGGAGTGGAAAAGTGAATATATAATATATAGAAAAAAGCAACAAGAAGCACATTTGTAATTTTTTTTTGTAAAGATACAAATAGTTGAAGGCAAATGGGTTAGTGTGAAACAGGGAAATGGTTTGTATGCTCTTGACGAACGGTCGCGTTATGACGTTGGCTTGACGAGTCTGTCCGTTGGCTTGTCTGCCTGTCTGGCCGACCGTTATTCCGCGAGTACGTTTATTTGTTACGACGCATGACTATCCATCCGTCCATGAAAAAGTTCTTGAGTTCTAAGAGCGATGTTGATAGAATGCTATAGTAAATATGTTTTCATTTTTGCTTTGGAAGCGAACGGTGTCAAAGTAATTGAAATGCACAGATGCAGAGCACATGCTGCAGAGAACATTGAAGCGCCGTACGCATGAATAGGTAGTTAAACGCTAGTTTTATCAAAGTGTGAATGTACATGGCTGCAACAGTTCACCGAGTGGGCGCGTGAGGCGCAGGCCGTGGACCCACGGGAGGCCTACGAGATGGTGAGGGACGTCCGCCAGCCCTCTGCCCCTCTGTGAAGAACTCTAGTCCCTAAACTATTCGTAGGGCGTTTTACGAAACTAACACTCCTCCAAACCGGATTAGGTGTTTCAGTGCATCAGCTCATGTCACTGCAGCGCCTCTGACCGGGTCTCGACAGAGCCAGAAGTTTTGACACTAGCTAGATAGCTAGGACGAGTTCAGTCGCTGTCTGGAAGAGCATTACAGCGGCCGGTTGCTCCGATCGGCAATTTTCCGCGACCGCTTTCTCCGACCAACACCAGGTGAATGCCGGAGAAGTACCCTAACAAACGGGCCGCAGACCGCGGTCTCTTCCTTGTCCTATTCTCACCCCTTACTTACACCCAGTTACCATACACGCACTACACTACCACACATGTCGGGAGCTTAGAGTTGTCCGGCTGGGGCGGTGGGAGCGTCTGATTGGGGAAAGCCCTTCCAGCCGACGTGTAGGTCGACGCCGGAACTCCCATCTAGCGGGGAAGGATCATCGACACCTCTTGAGGAGAAACTTCCGGAAGCACGAAGTAACCAAATCAATCAATTATTATTCCCTCAGCAATCTGCCTCGACTGGAAGTCCTGCGATTTTGAGATTTTATAAAATTTGGGGGTACTTTACACGAAACCCTTCGAACGTTTTCAAAATTTTCTGGAAAATGCCTCCAATTTTTTCTATAAATTTATTGTAAGAATATTGTTAAATACTATGTTATCGATGAAGTAGGTCCGATTTTAACTATTAATCTAGCATTTTTTTAAATTGCAAAAGTTTGGAATGTTTGGGGATCTCTCTTAGAACTATATTATTAAATATTTTTAGAACATGAAATTTTAAAATATTTTTTCATATGAAATTTGTTTACCCCAACTACTTCTTTAATTAATGAAATGTACATTTATTGAAAATATAAGTAGTTTTCGCATAACTTTGAGGGAAATTTGGGTAATTTTAAAAACACGATTTTCTCAGAAGTGGCTCCAAATTTTTTTTAAAACTTTTTGAACTAGTGCAAGATGTAATGAACAACATTACGTCAACACCATTTTGATATATTCTCTCGATTTTTGTAGTATTACAAAAATGTAATTTTTTTGTAATGTATCTCGTATTGTTAATGTTTATATTACTGCATTTTTGGTAATTTATTGCAATTGTAAATATATGTAGTTCAAATAAATTTTAATGAATTGTTTGTGCAACTGAGCTTAAAATTGAGTAAAAACCGAATCAAAATATTTCGTTAAAAATTGGTATATTTGCCTATATTTCACTCTTCTATAATATCCTGTCAGTAATATTTCAATTCTAATTAGAAAGAAAAATTGAGAAGTTGTGAAAAACTTTCAGGCACCGATAGGTAGTAGCAGGAAAGAGAGTGGAGCAAAATCGAAAAGCTATCCCAGACTAAAAATATTATGAATGTAACTAGAGCAGGAAAGTCTGTGCCATCCTTTACCTCTACTAGTTTACTAATTTTTCACAGCTTCTAAGCACGATATTCTACTGAAAAGCAGTGTGAAAACGTCTTTAATAGAATGTCAAAGAGCAAATTTCAGCGAGGAAAGTAAACGACAGCGCTGTAAAAAGTCCATAAGTTCCACCCGACAAATTGAACAACTGCCTGGGGATCCGGTCAAGGGACGAAACGACTTAATTATGAACGGTCTATCAATTCCTTAATGAGGAGGAGTCAGGATTATTTTTGACGAATTCAGAGAATTAGTGAGAATAGATTACGCGCGAGTCAAGTTTGTTCCTAAGCTTAGATGGTGTTATCTCGTGGGATGTGGAACCAAGAGAGGTGGCTCAGGGTATCAACTAATGTCACTGTGGGACCGGCAGGTCCTAGGTTAGAGTCCCGACGTTGCACTGCGGCGGCAGGATTTTTGACATTAGCTTGTCAGCTAGGTCGAATTCACTCGCTGTCTGGAGGAGAATTCTCGGGGCAGCTCCTGCGATCGGTAGTTTTCCGTGGTGTCTCCGAACAGCACCAGCTCCTAACGAACGGGCCAAGGACTGCGCGATCTTTCTTTCCCCTTCCTTGTCGTATCCTTACCCTTTACTTGCGCATACTTATTCAAACGTGCACTAAACTACCACAAATGCCGGGACACCGGTCAGGAGCTTAGAAGTTGCTCTTGGTGGGAGATACCTAGTTGAGGGAAACCCCGCTAGACGACAGTAGGTCGGCGGAGGATCTCCCCATCCAGCGAGAGAAGATCACAGCCACCTCACGAGGAAAAACATTCACTACACTGAGACTAATGACCTTCGTAGTTGACGCAGTCTGAATCACAATCAACCAATCATTCTGGGATGTGGGGAACTTCCGTTCCCGCTGTGATATGAAATCCTACGAATGGAAGAGAAAAATTTCACTATTCATCTCTTAGGTGTGCTAAACGATGGCCCCAAGCACAGAAGAAAGCATTAAACAATATTTAGGTGTTATGTTCGTGGCAGTCGCTAGTCAAACACTCGACCATTTATTAGATTTACAGATTAACAATAACTACTTGTAATCGTTGTCGGAGCATTTAAACAATTATTTGTAAGTAGTTAAAAGATAAATATTGAATAGTTGTTCGAGAAAAACAATGGTTACTAAATAATTTAGTCTCTCGCATGATTTTTTATTTTCGTAAGTTGGCAGTACCAAATAGAGGTTAGGTTGACTTTGGCCCCCGTAATTTCCTTCTTTCTGTGTTGAATATTAGTCCACTTTGTTTACAATGAAAGTGAATTATCGTCAAAGAGTGTGTGGTTGTGTGTGGTACAAAAGTTTTAAGTTAGGGTAATTTTATCTCGTACCCCTTGAGAAACACTGGTGACAATAGCGTGATTTGTACAGCATAACTCCTAGGCCGAAAGCCAAAGCTTCCGATTGCGGTGAATTTCGCAGTAGTTTTTTTATCAATTACTCCTCAGATTGTCCGGTGAGGTATATTACATTTAATACCATCCGATTCCTAAAAGAGTACTACGAATTGAACAAAAGAAAAAAGTACTTTACCCTATAACTCCTTCAGTAAGTTACAAAAACCCATACCCGTGAAAGTTTTTTCTTAAGAGCCTGTACAAATTTACATTTCTTTTTAAAAAGTAGTCCGGTAAGGGCCACTTTTTTTTATAACATGTAGAAGAACAGAGATTTTGCTTCCATTTAAAGTACTCTTTAGGGGTACTTCACCGTGGTCGATCTAATGAACATACTACCTTAAGGAACACATTTCTTATAAATGAAGGATTGAATATGAAAAACAAAATTAAAAATTTATTAACAGTATTTGTACATAGATATTTGAACATGAACAGAGACATAAGAAGTATGAAAGTTAAAGAAAATAATACTAGTAGTTAAAAGGGATGCAATAAATAAGGCCAAGAAAATCATTCATAAGATGTTAAATTACCATGAAATACTTGGTGGCAATGAGTGTTTTATAACTTAATTGTAAAATATTTATTTAATGCAGTAATTTGTCTTCCTTTCGAAGTTCTCTGGCCATTACCCTGAGCTCACGACGTTTAATCTTGGAATTGAAATTCCTGGGAATTTCATCAAGAAAATAAATGCCTCCGTGAAGCTGCTTGTACACAGGCAGGCGATCTGAAACAATTGCAGAAATCGTTACATTGTGTCATAGAAATAGAATTTACTAGAAGTTGTGTTTTAATTACTTCTAGATTTTCTCCGTACCCGTGTTCTCGTAAAATATACAGCAGATGAAAAATATGCTAAAATATACTTATAATATATAAACAATGAGCATATAGCCAGGTTTATTAATAGAGAACAATGGTAGTGAGTAATGCGACAAATGAAGTCTCAGATTCGAAAATTTTGAAGATAGATCACTATTGCATGCGAGTTAGAAGTTTTCGAAAGTCTTTGAGGATGATCGAATGTTTTAAAAAAATATGTAAGGTTATGGGACACAGTTTTTAGGATGCCGTGGGCTTTGTACAACATTTGATTGTGGATTGTTTTATGAAATCCTCTCTTAAAAAATCGTTGTGAGGTACTCTCTCTAGGCTTTTCAGTTTGCTTTATGCTCAGGATTGAATCCTGGAAATGGGGTGGGGAAGTTGCACCCATTCCTACATGAAAATTGCTTGACATCAAAAAATGCGGAAATATCGTCAACGTCGGCCTCGCTAATGATGGAAGATGCCATTTTGTACAATTGATTCTGAATTGTATTTTGCCGAGATTTTTGAAGAGGAAGGTTGGCGTGGATGAATAAAAGGAAAGCGTAGACTGAAACCGAAGTGTGGAAGAACTATTCTGGGGACCGGGAGTCAGGGAATGCGCTGCTGAAGTGGATATAAAAGTCCGAGAAACGGCTCAAGGCACATGTAAAATAATGTCACTTCAGACGAATATATCTGGTGCCCGAAGAGTGATGTTATTGAAGGGACGAACTCCCTTGCCTTGATTTGCCGGGCACAACTGAAGAGCTCACTCCGAAGTGACATGTCGCTATTTCCGTCTGTTTTTAGTTTTACGTATCAGCATATTCCTGGGAAGCTTCTCCCTCATGTCTCCAAGAATTGTGTTCAAAACTTGCGCTTCCCCTACGTTAAAAGCTCCCGCAAACAGTTGAATCTCCTTTTGATGCACTAAGCTGGGTGCTGTGTGGCGCTGTACCTCTGAGGAACTGGTGCAGCTGCTCGGCGGTGACGTCGCGCCCTTTGGCCTTGACGACGAAGCCCACCGGGTGCTCCTGGTCCTCGTCGTGCTCGATGCCCACCACCGCCGCGTCCTCCACGCCCTCGTGCGCCGTCAGGACGTTCTCGATGTCAGCGGGCGCCACCTGCGAACACATCCACACCCACGTGCAGTAGTCGGACAACACCCGTTACACACACCGTCCGGCTCACCGATCGAGGCAAACGAGAAGTCATTCGACGCGTTTCGATGTCATGGTGGGGACGGAGGAGCATGGCAAACATAGCACGTGCCATGGGCGCAACTCAAAAGGGGCGCTATTCGCAGTATACCCGCTTAAACAAATAACAACCCTAATTTGAAGTATCTTGATCGGGGAGCAAATTCTATGCTTGCCATGAGCGCCTGAATACCTAGATACACCTTTGGGTCGTGAAGTGATCCACCCAGACGATTAAAAGCAATCTCTCTAATAAACACAACTTGTGTTCGAGGTTTTAAACAACTGAAAGCAATTTGGGGGACTTACGACACTTACAGAGGTGGTCATTAGAACATTTTATCCTCTTGCCTAGACAATCTTAATTTTTTCTCGAATAAAGTGAAGTGCCCTTATAAAATGGCGGATGGCTGATTTTTGTCCAACTGTCTGTTTTCGAAAATCGCTAAAAAACGTAAAACTACAATATTGATTACAAAATGTATTTCTTAATGGAATATGTTCTTCAATATTACATCTTTAACTAAAGTCGTTTTTTGAAAATATAAGAAGTTTCGTTGAATTTTTGTAAATTGAAACTCTCGCGCTTCTTTAGCGGGTGATTCACGAGTAATCAGGTCGCATTACAATAACACTGAAATGACTGAAATCGCAAATGTCATATGATGTAACCGTTATTAATGCGAGAGAGTACGTGCTGCTGAAATACCACTTGTTTGATCTAAATGCCTGTGTAACATATCGTCAAGGTCACCTGGTTGTATGACCCCCCCCATCGAATAGATCGGAACTTTTCCTCCCCTTTCCAATTTTAATATCTTTGGGGAATAAAATAACCAACGACAGTTGTGTTGACAGTGCAGAATGCAAGTACAAATACTTGATTTATAATATATTTTACTAATTTTCAACGCACGCAGAAATTGAAAGAGTCTATGGAGCATCTGGCTTAAGAGAGGAGTCCATGGTTTTGCTAGATACCCAGGAACTGGGGAAAATCCAAAACAATGAAAAGGTTCCACATGTGACTGGAGAATGTAAATATTTGTTTATAGTATTCCACCTATTCTCATACTGCGTCTACCGAATTCTCAAGCTCAGAGCCTGCCTCACTGCTTACGGCATACATTACATGCGAGAGAAAGGATCCAAGGAAGAGATCGCTTGACACTAAAAATATTTCCTGTTTACATGTTGCGTAATGAAACAATAACTTTTTTGATATTATCAGTATGTAAACAACCATTGTAATGCATGTGTCCATGTGGCGTACTTTGTTGTTGCAATGTTCGTGTGGACTCTTTTTGGCGTATTTTTTTGTCGTTCTTGAGCAATGTACGTACTACCTTTTGGAAAATCATTTTCAGTGATTTTGTTCAGTAGCATTTCTGGTGCCCCAACCCACTAGTAGTCATTAACTTACGTGAATTGCTTTGTACTTCATAAGCTCCTTGTATCTGTCCACGATGAACAAGTACCCGTCTTCGTCGAAATAGCCCACGTCGCCGGTGTGCACCCAGCCTTCCTTGTCGATGGTGTCTGCGGTCTGCTGAGGGTTGTTGTAATAGCCCTTGGTGGTCATGGGGCTTCGCACACAAATTTCTCCCTCTGTGTTGGGTCCAAGGGTTTTTCCGCTTTCGTTGTCGATGATCTGAAAATAACAGACAAATGTTAGGATTTAGTTGCTTAAATTGTAAATCCAAAAATAGTTCTTTTATTGCATCATCCATGGAACAACTGTATATAACTGTTAAAAATTACTCAAAAAAAATCCTATTGTCGGATGATCTTTACCACCTTTTTCATCCCACACGAGGAAACGAAAGAAAATTATAATTTCAATATCTAAAGGGAGAATGCTGTCATTTGCTTGTCTGAATATCAACTAATTTTGTACTTTATTTATTTTTTCACGAAAAATTACAATTGTTATGAGTTAGTAGGATAAAAATATAATCGAAAATGTTTGTTTTTAAAAGTGTTTTAGTTATCTTCTAATCAACAATCTTTTAAACGCACAGATTCCTAATATAATTTTCCCATCCAGTTCAAAGCAGTTCAAGACGATGTTTCCGACGAAAAGCACTTGAACATTTTTACTCGCGTGAGGGAATCCCAGATGACAAGCACATTGTGGGACGTTATCTTGAAATCCATAGCGATATTATTTATCAGAACCAAAATACAATGCGTCGGTCGATAAATTCTGATTAACTTAAGTGCGTGATGAATTTGAATCGAATAGTTATTTTCAAAGATGGGAATCTCTTCAGTTGTATGTATAAGCATTGTGTAGAGTCTATCTCTAATCACCTGTTTAGAAATTAATGCGTTTTGGGAGCGAGATGAATATTTCACTGTCTCCCTTATTACTGTTAATCGTTTTAGTTGAAAGAAATAATAGAAGAGTTTGCAAAATTCCAATACTTCATAATCTGGAATTAATTAAAGAAATAATCAACTTTATTTGTAGAAACGTGATAGATTGCATACGTTGATGTCTGGGCATTGTCTAAGCTAAGCCTGAGAAGCAGCACGTTGAAAAGGTAAAGATTAGGGTTTGCTCATGTAGACTCTACAAGGAAATAAAATGTTTAATTTTTTACTGGTACGTTATTGCTTGTTA
Source organism: Teleogryllus occipitalis (assembly GCA_011170035.1). NCBI lineage: Eukaryota > Metazoa > Arthropoda > Insecta > Orthoptera > Gryllidae > Teleogryllus > Teleogryllus occipitalis. The sequence goes on along the minus strand of BLKR01010733.1, from coordinate 31,829 downwards.
CTCCGTTGGATGCAGGTCTCGATATACGCTGCATAATTTACGTGGCGAGAAGATCGTGTTTACGAGGGAAATATAAAAACAGTTGAATGATACTAGACGTTCCCTCTTACGGAGGGAATTATTAAAGGGAACTATGGGAGAGAAATATGAAAATAGAAAGCGAGTCAAGTTAACATCTAGTTAAATAGTAAATCTGAATCATTAAAATGAGGTGAAAGAACAACTCTTGTGTGTAGCATGGGCTGTAAGCAGTTCTAAGGACGGAGCGGTGACCACTGGAAGTGTCTGTCGCCGCTCCATCACTAGAACCCTTCCGACGCGCGCGCGCCGTTACCTTCATCTGCACGTTGATGGTGATCTTCCCGCACGTGCCGGGCTTCTCGAGCGACTTGGGCCCCGGGAAGACGATGAGCAGGCTCTCGGTGAGCGCGTAGAAGCGCAGCACGGGGCACTTGATGCGCTGCATGAGCTGCGCCTGCAGCGCCGGGCTCAGGTTGGAGCCGCTGAAGTTGACGAGGCGCAGGCTGGACGTGTCGAAGCGCTCCACGCCCGGGTGCTTGGCGATGGCCGCCACCATGGGCGGCGCCAGGTACATGGTGGTGATGCGGTGCTTCTGGATGCCCGACAGCAGCTCCTCCACGGAGAAGGGCGTGCGGAAGATCACCATGGGGTTGCCCTGGCTCACCGACAGCATCATGGTGAGGAAGCCCGACAGCCACGTGTTGGTGGTGGCCAGCGCGGTCACGTCGCGCGCCATGTCCTCCGCGCTCACCAGCTGCCGCAGCAGGATGCTGCGCCAAACGTCTCCATCACGTCACGCCGTGCGTCTTGCAAACACCTTCTATACTTGCGGTTTTTCTAACGTGACATCTGTGGGTAGTGTCTCAAAGATGGAATTCGGCACGACTTTTTGTGCCTTTCTTGGTCCTGCCGCAAGATGACGCATGATCGCGACCGTATCAAGCAGTGCTGCAGATCAAGCGACTCTAGCGGTAGGACTGAAAATGACGCAAAAAGTCGTGCCTAATTCCGTCTTGGGGATTCTACCTACGGATGCCCCGTTAGAAAAACCCAAGTATAGTGCTTGCTTTCTGTGTGCGAAATAGCTAATTTTTGCATTCTAATAGTGTGAAAGATGTGCAAAAATTAACGAAACGCGCGCAAAACATTGAAACGTTTCGCAATTGTCTTTCACGTTTTTGTTTATTACTTAAACACGATAGAGATACGATATTGACTCCAATCCATTTACTTGTGTGGAGGTAATTTTACTAATGTGATCAAAAAGCGATCACAGCACGTTAAAACATAGTATAAGTAACGGATTTAACCAAGCACCGCCCGTTACGAACTATTGAAACTACTGAGTTACCGCCAGACGTGGCGAAGGAGTGCGGCGTTGCAGCTAAAAATAACGTATAGATGAATGACATAGTATCTCTTCTATAAAAATTTTTTTTATTATAAGAAGTATTAGTTTTCTGTTTTTGTTTTCTTCTGTTATGCCAATTTATGTAATAATTCATAATAATAATAACAATAATTTATATTGTATCAAATTTAATGTTCTTCAAACATTTGTTTAGTGTATAAATGTATTATAAAGAATGCATTTAAGTATTTGTTGTAAAACAGCAGTTGTAAAAAGTTTTCATTTCTCAATTGAACGATATTATCATTTAAATTCTGTCGTGAATGTAGAGCAAATAATTTCTTGTTCTTTTCTCGAAAAATTTGTTAGTCTCTGGTTTCCTGTTCTTTGAAAATTACGTTAATAGATATGAGGAACGTTAGCTGAAGTTTCACCGAGCTATCTCGTTTAGTGACTTATTATGACGAAAAAAGTACCCACAGGTGTGACAGAAGTTCAATTTGTCATAAAGTCCGAAAGAACAAAGAAAAATTATTAACAAAAATACTATGCATAAGTAAAATGTATGTATAATTATCACGACACAAGTTGTAACTTCTGTGATAATTAAAAGCAAAAGAAAAAAAATACGAAGTTGGAAAATGTATAATTTTTTCTGCTAAACAGGGTTTCTTTCAGGAAATTTGGATTTTTTTTCAAGAATAATATTTAGTTAATGAAGCCCGTTGAATATCTATAAATGTACGAGCATAGAAGAGGACTACATTATTCTACAAATGAAATTCGCTATCCAAAATTCGACAAATTGGAATATATTTATTTCTTGGGTCCAGGGTAAGGTGTACGTATGTGTAAAATAATAAATGAGGGTGTGCGGAGTTTAGGCACTCCGAAAAGCTTTCGTCGGCGCTGTTAGCGGGCGGAGGGTGTCGAGGCGGGGAGGGGCGGGCTGAGGTGGAGAAAGGCGTGGAGGGGCGGGGTCAGGTGGAGAAAGGCGGGGAGGGGCGGGGTGAGGTGGAGAAAGGCGGGTAATGGTGGGGTGAGGCGTGGAGGGGCGGGGTGAGGTGGAGAAAGGCGGAGGGTAGCGAGGCGAGGTGAGGTAGAGAATGGCGGGGCGAGGCGTGGAAGTGAGGTGGAGAAAGCTGGGCGTTGGACTCACTCTGCGGAGCGGAGGAAGCTGTGCCAGTTGCGGTGCGAGAGCGCCACGCCCTTGGGCTTGCCCGAGGTGCCGCTGGAGAACATGATGCAGAGCGGGCGGTCGAGGTCGGCGGCCGCCTGCACGCGGAAGGGCTCGAAGGAGCGCCGGAACAGGAAGTTCTGGTACTCGGGGTTGTCGGCACGCACCTCCACCACCTGCGCGTCGGGCGCGGCCTCGCGCGCGTTGGCGGCCGCGCGCTCCACGCACAGCACCACCTTGGGCCGCACCAGCTGCAGCAGGTGGCGCACGTCCTCTGCAACACGCGCACTGCACCTCACTACACACATCTTGCTTTCCATGCAGCAACTAGACATGCGGCGAATATACTTAGGGGCGTTACCCTAAGAGGGAACCGCTTTGACTCGTCGGGCGGTGACATTGCAAGAGATAGTGATGATACCATTTACAAATGAGCTAACTATAAATGAACGCACTGACAAATGAGTACATGGACATAGCCTACCAGCAGCTGTCAAAGCGGTCTCTTCTTGTGGTAATCTCTCTACATTAAATTACCTCGCACACTAACAGTTCCTCGGTGTAGTAAGTCACGCACGAATTCTGCACTAGGCATGCCACCTCGATGGTTGGATAGAAACATCTATGTTTTGAACCCCGATATATTAAAGCCGATGTTTTTAACATCCATGTTTTTTCTAGTCTATGTTTTGTGAATGCCAAATTCTCGTTCTAAAAATTGTGTAAAAGTTAAAATATTAAGTGATAACTGATTTTGCCTCTGTAATTGTGTTCGATCCAAAGGAACGCTGTTTGTACTTCCTTCATCGAGAAGTCTCTGTCTCTGTCTCTCTGTCTCTGTCTGTCTGTCTGTCTGTCTGTCTGTCTCTCTCTCTCTCCAGGGATGACCCCCAACGCCCTGGTATTCCCCGCATCTTTCCATGAATTTTGAGAAGAGGGAGGAGATATTTTGACTTTAATTTCACTCAAATTATAATTATTAATTAATTAACTAGGCCACTGTCAAATTAAATTCTGGTGCGCCTGATCTTTATGTTAGAGTTTACTAAACCAGCTTTAAAACATCAATGTTTAAAAATATCGATGGTTTTTGATCGATGTATTATTATTATTATTATTATTATTATTATTATTATTATTATTATTATTATTATTATTATTATTATTATTATTATTATCATTGTTGTTGAAGTTTTAATTTAGATCAGCGATGATTGTGAATATCGATTATTTTGTTATCAATGGAGTTTATCAATGGGAGCTTTTGCATGGTGACACGTTTCACCAATCCACACCACTATGTATTTTCTGCGCAAGTTCAGTTGCAATTTCCTATCACTTTTGTGCATCTGCTCATTCGCAGATGCTGATTTCGATTGCTGCACGCCATACCGAGAAAAATCCCCTTCTACTCTGCAACACAGGACTGCACACCGTCCCTAGACCGTTCGCGCTCACCAGGATCCCCTGTAAGGTAGGCAACCATACGCACATAATGTTATTTTGTGACGTGACATGTGGTTAATTCGATTTGTTCTCAAATTTCTATCCTGTTAGTTTATCAGTGTAGCAAGTAGTGAATTTCCCCTAGAATGTGACGAACTTTTAGGGTATGTAAGAGGGGCGGTCGTCAAAGATGACAATTTCCTCTAAGTGAACTTGTGAGAAATTTAATATCACGCAATTACATGTAACATTTGACATCGATAGACAACCCATCATGCATGGATGTTTGGCAGGTCACGTTGTGATGCATGTCGTGTATGTGCCAAACTTAACGGCATGATGTTGCATATCAATCAGGAAAGAATGTCACTAGATGTTCATTCGTAAAAAGTGCTTGTATGGGCCCCCTACACGCATTCGAAATTCGTAACATTTCTTCTCAGACATGTTTTTGAGAGAGATCTAACCTTGTCCTTCTAAAATTCAAATTTCGAATTTTGCAAAGGCATACTAAACACAATTTTTTAAATTGGTTTGCATCGATTGCTGAGTTATTTGGCGGTGGAACAACACAAGAAACATTTGTTTGAAAATAAAATAATGCAGCGGAAACGAAAATAGCTAAAAATGTTGATCAATAATTTAAAGCACACTATGTACATTTATGGATCTAAGTAAGCTATGCATTGTATATATTTTGATTTAATTATGTCCACAACAGACGTAAAGAGGTGGATACGAGCGAACTAAAAGATAGTGTCCTGTGTAGAGAATATTTGCCATTATTTTAAAGAGTCAAGAGTGTGTTTACCGTTGTTGTCAAGAGTCGAGAACTGTTTACCGTTGATGTCAAGAGTCGAGAACTGTTTACCGTTGATGTCAAGAGTCGAGAACTGTTTGCCGTTGATGTCAAGAGTCGAGAACTGTTTACCGTTGATGTCAAGAGTCGAGAACTGTTTACCGTTGATGTCAAGAGTCGAGAACTGTTTACCGTTGATGTCAAGAGTCGAGAACTGTTTACCGTTGATGTCAAGAGTCGATAACTGTTTACCGTTGATGTCAAGAGTCGAGAACTGTTTACCGTTGATGTCAAGAGTCGAGAACTGTTTACCGTTGATGTCAAGAGTCGAGAACTGTTTACCGTTGATGTCAAGAGTCGAGAACTGTTTACCGTTGATGTCAAGAGTCGAGAACTGTTTACCGTTGATGTCAAGAGTCGAGAACTGTTTACCGTTGATGTCAAGAGTCGATAACTGTTTACCGTTGATGTCAAGAGTCGAGAACTGTTTACCGTTGATGTCAAGAGTCGAGAACTGTTTACCGTTGATGTCAAGAGTCGAGAACTGTTTACCGTTGATGTCAAGAGTCGAGAACTGTTTACCGTTGATGTCAAGAGTCGATAACTGTTTACCGTTGTTGTCAAGAGTCGAGAACTGTTTAGCGTTGCTGTCAAGAGTCGAGAACTGTTTAGCGTTGCTGTCAAGAGTCGAGAACTGTTTACCGTTGCTGTCAAGAGTCGAGAACTGTTTAGTCGAGAACTGTTTATGTCAAGAGTCGAGAACTGTTTACCGTTGATGTCAAGAGTCGAGAACTGTTTACCGTTGATGTCAAGAGTCGAGAACTGTTTACCGTTGCTGTCAAGAGTCGATAACTGTTTAGCGTTGATGTCAAGAGTCGATAACTGTTTTGCGTTGCTGTCAAGAGTCGATAACTGTTTAGCGTTGCTGTCAAGAGTCGAGAACTGTTTACCGTTGCTGTCAAGAGTCGATAACTGTTTACCGTTGCTGTCAAGAGTCGAGAACTGTTTAGCGTTGCTGTCAAGAGTCGAGAACTGTTTAGCGTTGCTGTCAAGAGTCGAGAACTGTTTACCGTTGATGTCAAGAGTCGAGAACTGTTTACCGTTGCTGTCAAGAGTCGATAACTGTTTAGCGTTGCTGTCAAGAGTCGATAACTGTTTAGCGTTGCTGTCAAGAGTCGATAACTGTTTAGCGTTGCTGTCAAGAGTCGAGAACTGTTTAGCGTTGCTGTCAAGAGTCGAGAACTGTTTAGCGTTTCTGTCAAGAGTCGAGAACTGTTTAGCGTTGCTGTCAAGAGTCGAGAACTGTTTAGCGTTGCTGTCAAGAGTCGAGAACTGTTTAGCGTTGCTGTCAAGAGTCGAGAACTGTTTAGCGTTGTTGTGCAGTGTGGAGAGTGTTGACGTACCGACTAGCAGGTTGGGGTTGAAGGGCGAGTAGGTGGCGCCGGAGAGGATGACGCCCTGCATGATGTAGACGACGTCGAGGCAGTTGTCGAGGGCGACGGAGACGACGTCCCCGGGGCCGACGCCTCTGGAGCGCAGCTCCATCGCGACGGCGACGCTTCGCGCCAGCAGCTGCGCGCCGCTCACCGTCTCCCCCGACGTCGCCTCGATCTGCGCACGCGACACCGCTCGCTCACTGCCTCACCCGCCGCTCCGTTCAGGGCCCGTTCGCAATACAAGTAATGCCAACGAGAGTTTTTAAGCAGCAAGAAAATTTTGCCTTCCTTTAACAAAAATAACTGTCGAACATTTTTCATGTGGTAGTGACTTCCTGGAAGCCGCCACCGTTCCCTTACTGTCGGGCCCGCCCATGATTACGTTGCAATCTTATTTTAGCATTTGTTGATGAAAGTACCAGTTGTGCAATGGGAGCAACATTTTTCAAACAAGGACATGCATTTCGTGTCGCTCGAAAACGTCCACAAAAACAGAAAATGATCTAAATGTTGACTTTTCCATATACCAGAAATTGAGAATATTTTAATATAATTTTCAAAATTCATTGTTTAATGTTAAATTATTTGTGTTATATGTTGAATGCTGCTTATTATAGAGAAAACTGGAGGGGGAGGGGGTCGATGAAGCAAACAAATGCTTTGCAAGGGGTAGACTGCTGAAGCATTACCAAAGCGATCTTGCGCCCGAGCTTCTTGAGCCGGTCCAGGTAGTAGTGGCTGAGGGGCTTGGTGATTTCCGGGATGGGCACCTCGGGGCCCTTCTGGATGAGCGGGTCCTTGCCGCCGGCCTCGGCCGTGCTTCTGTCGGCGGTCACCATGGTGAAGGTGCGTGTGTGTTCTCAACAATGTCCCCAACCGGTGTAGGCGCGTGTTTTATATCCTTCGCCCGTTTATCTGGGCGTCTTGGGAAGTACGCGCCGGCGCGGCGGGGCATTGTTATGGCTCACGTGCGGAATTCACAGCACTCGAGCCAATCGGAGCAGTTGACCTTTGCTCCATTAGCATTCGGCGCGGCGTCGCGAAAACAAACTATTCGCGAGCGCCAGCCGGCCCAGCTGCCGCCCGTGTGATTGTGTGTGTGTATGTGTGTGTGTGTAGGCTCAGGTAATGCAAACTCTGTTTCTCCACCTGCACGCAAATGTGAATTGCTATATTTCTTTTGCTTGCATTTAATATTCGAATTAAGAAACAGTAATATAGGACTTGTTTACGTGCGAGGAGACATTTGTGTACGTTTTGCTAAAGATACCTGAAAATCTCTTTCAGTATCTGGTCTTCTCAGGGGAAACAGAATTCTTAAACGTATGCAATTAAACATAAAACTGAGGTCAGAAACTTAACTAAGGGGTCTAGGGATAGCAAAGCCAAGTTGTAAACCGGCCGAGCCCTTAAAGACTTTTAGAGGTCGTCTTGAGGTTCAAAATATTTTATTTTAAAATTATCATTTCAAAACTTCCAAATAAATAGTTTGTACTTATCTCTTGAGAAGTTAGTTGCCATGAATCTTGGTTTTCTAGTCTAACATTTGAAATAATACTTGCTAATTGTTTTCGTATCTCAGAAATTCGTGGCAAATGTGCTACAAAACGATATTTTTATGCCTGACGATTTTCCCCCTGAAGTAGGAATTGCATATTTTACTTCTCTGCTTTCGAAATCAAGAACAACACGCAAAAATATTTATATTTCTGTTAATAAGCGAGATAAATGCAATGTTCCCGATAAAATGAAGATATTGTGATAGAGATTTACAGGAGAGGTCAGTGACTGTGAAATTATTAAGCTTGTGTTCCTATTTTAGTATACTAAAACGCATTAAAATAAGATTTAAGTGTCAACGTAAGATACTCATTTCGTATCATTTGAAATAATATCGAAGCTTCAAAGCACTTCAACCTTTTTTACGTTCGGTGACATGGGCGCGGACTTCATTGCTCGTTGATACGTTGCTGTGGAGCTAAACACATGTTCGTGTATAACAAAAAAAAAACATTTTTTACGGACTGAAGTGTGGTGGCGATATGAAGTAAATCTTAGCAGCTTCCTTCCTCTTTTAGTTAAACGTCATTACTGCAGTCAGTTCTTGTTTCCTACTTACACGACTTTCTTGCTTTCATGTTTAGTTTTTATTGGAGCCACCATCATAAAACACTGAAATAGGTTTTATATTTATGTCTTAATCATTAATTGTTCCAAAAAGTGGCAGAAGAAATTGTACAAAAATGATTTGCAAGTAGAGGAGGATTGCTGATATTTTTTCAAAAGGCTATTTCATGTTGTAGTAAGTTACCCATGGAAGAAGTTATCATGCAATATTGAATGATATATTATGACAAGGTGTTGAGGTTTGCTGCTCTGATCGGCCATTTTGGTGATAAATTTCGGGAGGAGACAGAGACGGGACCTGAAACAACGGACAACGGGATGTCGTAGGCGCGGAGTCATGATTTGCGATGTCCGGGTGAGGCCGCGTCGAAGGCTGAGGTTTCGACGTTTCTCCCATCATATCGTGGTCTTCTTCTGCCTCTACATCTCTGAAGAAGACCGCGATATGTTGGTCGAAACCTCAGCCGTGGTCGCGGCGTCCCCCGGGCGGCCCAGGACAACCGGCCACGTCCACGCGCGGTCCGCTCCGCTGCCCCTCCCTCAACGAAACCGTCGCCATATCCGTCGTTCTCTTACAGACGAGCCTGTCCACGAACTTCTTAATTTAATACCTATGTGGATAAAATGTGCATTTGGAGAAACACAGAATTTTTGAATTATTTTTTCGAAAAAAGGTCGTCACCATCTGTGTTCTCTCGGAAAGGATCAAAAGTACAGAAAATGTTCGCAATATATACGCATCAAAAACTAAAAGTGTTTTAAGGCCCATCGTTGCCCCCCCCCCCCCAATGGTGTTCACCTGTCCTTAGTCCAGCACTGGAATGGGACTATTAATCTTGGCAGAAATTTAGAAGAGTCTTCAGCCCCTTCTAAATTCTTCCAACAGAAATGCTCCTCGACTTCCGGAAGTGCAAGACTTCCCTCGCTATGGTGTGCCTGAAGGGAAATAAATGATGCCTTCTGAGAAGTAGAAAATGCCAGGAGGGGGTAAGGGATAACAGCATGTGGCACAGAGTGTGACACTTCAGGTTAAAAAATACGTTAGCATGTTTCTAAGAATATTATAAATAAATAATTCCTTTGCAGTTGTGAGATCAAAAGATCATAGAAAGTGATTTTTGTAGTTTTTTAAATTTGTCCTGTTGCCAACTGCGAATACATAGATTGAATCAACAATTCACAACCGTATGTTCGACTATTCTTTTTGCAGGCACGTCAAAAAATTTCTAACCGAACGTGGAGCATTTTACACGTTTGTTTCTGCCATGCTACGCTACCAGTTGTAATGATGTTTACTGAAGACAATTCGCATATTGCAATTAAAAATCCTAGGAGGAAACACTGTGATTCTAAATATTGATCAGAGAAGAAATGTTTTGAGATAATTTGAATTCAAAAGAATAGGAAGTATACCCTGGTCGGCAAAGGCCCATAGCGGGCAGTCGAGCCATAGGAAAAGACAGGACAGAAAGTTTACCAGTAATTATTGTACTGCATTTGAAAATGGAATTGTGTGGTTTGTGGACAAAAGAAGACCCCGTCAAAAACATTCGCTATGTAAAGTAATTTTTTGCAAATCATAGTCCTTTGAACCAAATCAGATTTAACTGATATGTTTACGCATTAATCAAGTACTGATAAAACACACTGTCAAAGTCTTTAGAAGAGGATGGAGAATGTTTTCAGGTACTCGTCACAAAATTTCCAGATCTGTCAAGTGTTGCATTGAAAGAAAGAATATTTATTAAAAGTTTGATAAGAAATACGTGAGAATTCACGAAGAATACCCAGAGTTTGATAAGCGTATTTTAAGAAGAGAGAAAAACGAGAAATGAAATTACACTATTTGATTACAATAAACATTGTGTGTCTGTTTTTCTCAGAAGAAAGACAAATTCTGCCGTAAGTACTACGTAAATATTGGCGTTTAGCACGTTTTAGATATATGTAGATATTTATAGTTTTACTTCCAGGTGTTTCAGAATAAACATGTTACTGTTTTTTTTTTGTATTTTCTAAATTCCTGCTAAATTCCTTCAGTGTCAAACCTCACAAAATACTCTTTCAAAATCGCTTAAATTACCTTATTATTTGAATAAAATGTACAGGCAGTAATTGAAATATGTAATATTTAGAAGTAGAGTTGGAGTGACAAATAAGTATTTTAATAAAAATTAAACGTATGTCATATTATTAAAAAATGCTTATTTTGAGCGTAAAAATTAAAATAAGAATTTAGATACATTTTTGCGAAAAACGTATGTACTTTTTTAAAAAATGTCATGATTTCACTCAAAGTTAGGCGAAAATACTTTTTGTAAAAATTATACTTCTCATTAATATATAATTTTAAAGAAAAGTTTATTAAAACAATCTTTGTTCAGTTGTATTGCTGTAGGACATGGTCCAAACCTTTTTAAATATTTTACAATTTTCAAAATACCAGCGCCTTTTTTGATGTAACGATCTGCGCTATTTTTATGAGCCTATTCAAATTTGATCTGCGCTATTTTTATTTTCCATATTTGAGTAAATAATAAAAATTGTAGTCCTTTCCATTCAACGAAAATTCTCTAATATTTAAAAAACTCGAAATTTAAGCGGCTGTCTCCAGACCCCACCCCCACATTTACTCCATGGTATTGCTGATTCACTAAAAAGACTAACGTTACAGCGGAGTTACAAGTGCTGAGGAGTTACAAGTGTTGACACCGACTCTAATGATATGTCTACCGGCAGCGCTGCCATGAACACTTTGCCAACCGCGGGGGGCTAATGATGTCCATTGCCTCTTTCCAATTCTCTGGGCGTATTTACGAAAGAACACGACGGTGTGGGAGAATCAGGACGATATGGAAGGGTGCTGAATTTGTGGCAAGATGACAATGCGGAGTCGGTGACGACGATGAGGAAATATGGTGACGACGATGAGGAAATATGGTGACGACGATGAGGAAATATGGTGACGACGATGAGGAAATATGGTGATGACGATGAGAAAAGATGGTGACGACGGTGAGGAAAGATAGTGACGACGATGAGGAAAGATGGTGACGACGATGAGGAAAGATGGTGACGACGGCGAGGAAAGATGGGGACGACGGTGAGGAAAGATGGTGACGACGATGAGGAAAGATGGTGACGACGATGAGGAAAGATGGTGACGATGAGGCAAAATGGACGATGCATGCAATTCTCCCTTCATTGCCAAGCGAACATTTAGTTTTCTGTATATAACAGCAAGGTGGAAACGTCACATTATTTTTGGCGTATGGAGGAAAATCCTAAGTGATGGGCGTATCGCCTGCGGTATGTTGATGTTTTGACCGTGTGTGTTCGGTCGAGCGACCGGGCAAAGCTTCCAAATGCTTGACCCTTGGTCGAGGCACTTCTCAGAGTGGTTGTTGACTGCTATCGCTTCGAAAGAAGAGAGGTTTATCTTGTTACGCTAAAGACCTCGCAAAGAATGTGAAGGAAATTTTACTCTGACGTGTATTAAGGCAAGCAGAAACTTCCTATGATTGATTTAATTTTGTTTGAAAATAAGCATTGTGGAGTTCGCAGCAAGTCAAAGGAACACCAAAATATTTATATTTTTTAGATAATAGATTTATTTTCTACTATTAGATGTAGCGTGTTTGAGTTAGAACCAACAAATCTCGTTAATGAAATATTTTTTTGATCCATGTAAAATGCAAAGGTTTCATTTGTGTTATTTATTTTATTGAGTCACCGTTCCACAATTTTCGTGCAGATCTTCATGCGGATTGGCAGGAGTATTAGCCTATGGACCTTGACGTGCGCGCCATCTGTCCTCCCCACCGTGAAACAGTTAAAGCCGTAGGTTTGGGGCCGTTGGTCACAGGCGGCTGTGTGTGTGTATGTAGGGCTTTGGACCTCAGAAGAAGTGGGATGCACGCGCACTGAGGGCGAGGGACGTCGGCGAATTTGTAACAAAAATTGTGAGCACAAAATGTCCAGCGATGCATTTCCTTGCACCAACTCAAAATCAGATGCGCGAGCAGGGGCTGCGGCTCAGAGGTTCTACCCGCGCCTGGAAATCTAATAGAAAGAGCATTTGGCTTTGGAATGAATCGAACATGGCTTTGAAGAGAAGCCACTGGTTATGTGTAGAAGGCAGCGGAGAGTTTAGAGGTATCTGGTTCCACGACGCTCCTCAGCACATCTCAGAGACCTGAGGGAGGAAGCTCAGCCGTTACGCCCACGCTCGCCCATCTAGGTACTCTTGAGGCGATCAGAGGGCAAGGGCGACACAAGCAAGCAGACGTTGTGAAAAAATTGTTAATAATACGCAACGACCTGGCACTTCATAACATTCTAGTGTCAATTTACGTTAAAACGGAAAATGAACAAATTATATAATTATGCAAGTATTTTTCTTCTTTCATTATTTAAGCTTTAGGCCAATCATGACGGGGTGGCCGCCCACTTTGCGTCAACTCATGGAGTTATTGGATGTATTGAAGTGTACACAGAACCGATTCGGTGAGGAAACGTGAAACTTGTTCACTAAACGGGATAGACAAATATCCATTCGAAATAGTTTATGACAATTGTTTTTCCTCTAGTTATATTAAATAGATGGTGTACTGAGCAAATAAAAGTACTTGAATACATTTTCAATTACTTTCACATTTAAACAAGGAAGAAAAATAAACAAACACAGACGAATTTAACAAAATAATTCTCGTACAGTTGAAACTGAAACCCGTGCACACTATGTTCACATCGATCAATGTGGACAAAAATAAAACGAATTAGGTGTTTCACACGTGGAAAATACTTGTCTAAAAGAGTACGATTGGAGTTATGAAATGATTGATAGCGAAATGTCTCGTCAGAGGGCCAGTCTTCATGGGAAGAGAAAAACTTGTATTATTCGATTATTTTTGAGAAAATTTTTAAAATCTTGAAGCTTCGAGTATAGTATCCCCAAAAGGAAAATGCCGCTTTTCAAACTCGGAGGCCTCGATTTCCTTCAAATCGATCGAGCAATATCGAGTTTTGAGAAAATCTGCTGAACGGTTTTAGCGCTAGCGCTGCCCACAGATGGACGGAGGGCAAACAGTCTTTTTGCTGACAATCAATTTTTCCCGTATCGAAGGCCCACGAATCATGGATTCTGACTACACAAACCATTAGAGAAAGTAATTTATTACATGTAGGACCTCTTTTTCGTTACCAGGATCCAACGATAACTCTGAATAAAGTAACTTACTCTGACTAAAAAGTTGGCGTTTTCGGCACACGATTACATATCACCACCTTTCCTCCCTATGAATATACATTTATTAACACATGCACATTGTAGTTTATATTTATTCTTACATTATATTATTATGCATTTTGCAATTAATGGCATTATTTTTATTAATTTTTTAAATATTTTTTTAATTTTTAATATTTTTATATAATATTTAAAAATGAGTAAAGAATTACATTATACTATAATTATTTCTATTGATTACAGTATTTGATTCTTTTTTCATACATTCTCTTGTCTACTTGTTCATACAATTGTAGAAGGCACCGAGTTTGTCTATATCAGTTTTGTGATGAAGTCGCTCGCCTTTCTCCAAGGAGATCCGGGTTCCATTCCCGTCGATTCCCGGACAATCTCATGTGAAATTTGTTTCAACAAAACGAGTTCAGCTTATTTACAAGGGCTAGTCCAACCCCTGTGAAGTTGCCTAAACCCTACCCCTATCCTAGTTCCCTCCAAATTCTGACCGCTGGGTAGTGACGCAGGAGCGCGCAAGAGAGAGGCGCGTACGCGGAGATGCTACCTGGCGGTCCTCTTGGCGACTAACGGACTACGTAATGGAGGATTACTCCCAAAGACATTGACTTTAAAAATATAAATAACGGGGGATTACTCCTAAGCGCTCAACGTCCAATGGGGGTTATGAGACGCGTTGCGTCATGACGAAGGCGCAACAAATTAACAAGTTGTAGTATTGGTCATAATATACAAAGTATCCTTCATGTCCGCTCAATATAAACAATTCAGTAAAGTCCTCTTTAATTCTATTATAAGTTTGTATTATTTTGATTTTGTCCATTTGTCCATGATAATATATCTAGGGCCATTGGTACAGATATATTTGTAAAAACAGAGCTAATATCAAAGGACAGTAATTCATATCCAGTAGGTAATGTAATGTAATGTTTTTAATCTTTTCTACCAACTCAAAGGAATCTTGAATGTTATATTTTTTCTTCTATTGAGGTGAGAATTTCACTGAGATACTTGCAAGTCTCATACATGTGACTATCTATGAAACTGACTATGGGTCTGAGCGGGTTATTCAGTTTTTGACTAACCCGTATATTCTGGGAGGTTGGCGAATGAATGTAACCAATTTTGTTTTTACTTAGGCATCCATTTTCTTTTTTATGTAAATTAAGGATTGGTTTGTTATTGAGTGTCTGAAGTTTGTTGGTTGGGTCCTCCTTGACTTTGGTATATACGTAACTGTCAAGTACAATTTCTTCCATTTTATTATTGTAATGAGTTATCTGTATAGCAACAGTGCAGTTAGTTTTGTCAGTTTTGAGGATAATTAAGTCTTTGTTCTTTTGTAAGAAGATTTTAGCATTTGTCACTACTTTGTTGATTTCTGAATTAGTGTGATCTTTTATATATTTCTGTTTGCTAATAAAGTTTGTTATTATGTTGGTACATTTACCTCTTAGCACATGCTAAGAGACATGTCTTGTGTATTTTTATCAGTGCATTATGAGATTATGGAATTTATATCAGTTATTAATTTTTGAACTGAAATTTAGTTATGTGTGTTTGGTACACCGAATTTTGGTCCCAGGGACAATAACTGAGCAACAACATCTGGAAGAATTTAGGTGTTGGATAGGTTAATAAAATAATTGCTAGTATTGTCTGCTCCTAAGACATTGGAATAGTGTACTAGACCCTCACCTAGCGCTAGTGTAGCGTTGCAAATTGAATCGTTTCCTGGCAGCCATGTTCGGGGCAATCATCTGCGCATTGAGCCGGATTGCGGAGGAATTTCATTATCGTTTATATGTTTTTTGCGATAGAGGAAGATTTTGTATGATAAGAAGTAAAATGAAGTAGCACGCGACTTACAGATGTACAAATCGTGCAACGAAAGTCTGCACGCTGCAATTTTGCAGGTTTATCATTTAACTCTTTGATGTAACCTATTGAATGTGTCAGCTACTTTTACTGATTAATTTGGTGGTCGTGAATAAGAATAAAATCGATGAATTTTAATTTCACCTGAAGGAACGTTAGTTTAATTCTGTAAATTACCACTGTCTTTGGAAAGAACTTGCGATATCTCTTCAGTAAATAAAGAAGTATTCATATCCTCAAAATTCAAACTTTATATAGGAATACCGAGATTTCCATCTTCTAGAGGCGGGTGGGAACTTCAAGAACGAATATATATATAATGTGTAATGTGATGTACACTTTTACTGAAAAAAGATTCAGAATGTCAAGATACATAATTTTTCATCGAGTGTAGATTAGAGGATTACATTTTAGAAATAACAAAATTTTCCGAAAGATACGTCTCGACATCTACAATATAATGTTTTGTGAGGGGAAAAATCCCAAACCTATAAACATATCACATATTTTCAAGAAAATATATTCAATGGCTGGTCTAATCTATAATGGGGATACGGAAAAATTGATTGAGGGCAACTGTGAACAATATTATCGGCTAATCCGTTTAGCTGATTTTCTCTAAAATTTATATTCCCCTGTCAATCTGGCTGATGTCGCGGCCCCTTGAATTTGAAACCGATATTTTAATTTTGGGGAGAACTATACATGAAGCCCCTGGGCCATTTTCAAAATTTTCCAAAATCTGGCAACATATAATTTGATTAAATTTTGTTGTTGGATAGGCTATAGGACATTTAAGAGAATGGTGTAGGTCTCATGTTGGTTTTTTAACCAACCCTGATTTTTCGAAAATTGAAAGAAATCAAAAAAGTGTTCCGCGTTTTCCTACTAATACAATTATGAAGATACAATTCTTTCTTAATGAAATACGTTCATGAAAAATATATCTAAAAATGATCATGTTCAATTTTTCGAAAACATGAGTATTTTGTGTGAATTTTGTGTCAAACATAGGCAATTTTTATTCTTTATACCTTTTTTTAACAGCACAATTTTTTATTAAATTTGGACCTTAGCGTAAAGGACGCTTAAGAGCGTGATGCAGGGCTGATTTTTCGAATGAGGTTTTTTTGTGTGTATGTCAAATTTTTGTGAATCAAAAAATTATTATTTCAAATATACATTATTGATAATAGAGATGTTTTTACTTTCTCGCGCTTAAGAAAGAACTTCTTAAGAAGAGAAAATTATGTAATGCTGCGCCAAAAACAGTCGAATTTTCGGCAGAAAAAGTCTTATTACAGGGTCCTGGTAACGAAAACGTGGACAAATCAGTTGATAAATTTAGAAAACAATTCTCTAACACGTGGTGTAGCCAAAATCTATATTTGATGGGTCCTTGTCACCGAAAAATCGATTGACGACAAAATTTTTGTCTGTCCGTCTGGGGAACAACGCTAGCGGCTAAACCAAGCTGATATCGCGGCGCGTTGAGTTTTGAACGATATTTTAATTTTGGATTATACTTTACATCAACCCTCGGCCGTTTTCAAAAATTTTAAAAAACTGGCGCCATGGATTTTTGTTGCTGTTGGATTGTCTGAAAGACGTTTAAGAGAATGACGCAGATCTCATGTTGGTTAAAACCCCTGATTTTTCGAAAATTGAACAAATTCAAAATTTTTTCGGCGTCTTCCTACAACTACAATTTTGAAGATACATTTTTCTTAATAAAATGTGTTCATCAAAAGCAGATCTTCAAATAAAATGTTGTTGAACTTTTTCGAAAGAATGAGTGTTTTTTGAGTAATTGGGCGTCAAACTTAGTCGCCCGCTCTAAAAACCTCGTGCTTTGTGATCGTGTTTTGTGGCAGTTGGATGCTATAAAAGTTAGAATGTGTATATTATTTCATATTTCTTTATTCGTTTCTTACATTGGAGCTTTTGTTTTACGTTTACAAATTAATCTTTTAGAAATTATTTAAAACCTACTTGAAATAAATATGAAATAAAGATTGCTAGCCTTCAGTTGCCCGCTTCCAATTTACACAGTTGGATGCTACGTGTTAAAATTTGTATATTCTTTCATATTTTATTATTATTATTATTATTATTATTATTATTATTATTTTCTATATATTTAAAAAAATAAGGTTTTCTGCCATGGCTTCGTTTGGAACTTCTACTTAACCGATTATATTTAATTCTCTTTTAAATGAAAGAATATGATCTCTAGATGTTATCAGTTATTGTTTGTGTTGATTCACCTGCATTTACGATGTAAATTAATTAAATGACACTTATCAGTAGTCTATTGTTTTCTTCCAAAGGCTGTGTTTCAATATCGATAGATACGTCCTCCCCGCTTGATGCGTGTATTGTTTACAACTCGTCTAGGTTGTGTGTCAGGAGCAATATTTGCATTTTGGTGGCGACTGTGTTTGTATCAGTTTGTTTTCGTGGTGTATTTTGTAGAGAAATTCGGACAGTTGATTGTATTCGATTTTATTGACGTAGTGAAGTAATTTCGTTTACTGTTGGGTCTTAATATATGAAATGTCTGTATTATTCTGCTGTGTACTTCTTGTGTGAGAAAAATTCTGCAAACCAGATTACTTTGTGTTGCTTAAATGGAAAAATAAGTTTGCCTTCTAGCAACATGTCTGAAGAAATGAAACAGTTGTTTATAGGTGATGACGGGACATCAAAAACCTTCAAAAATAATATCCGTCATTATACTTATAGTCTGTCTTCTGAGTCATTCAGTGCTGATATTACATAGCCACCTGATCATGGGCCATATGTGTTCAATTGTGTAAGTGTTAATATAAAACAATTGATTTTGTACTGCATAATATCTAATCATTCTGACCATAAAGTGAATATTTGCAGAGATGAAAAAATTAGCATTCAATAAAGAGAAGTTTGCTCTTTCTTCTTCCTATTTAAGAATTTGCTTTATGACCATTAGTCAAGGCACAGTATTTTACATTTATATATCACCGTCAAATTTTGACGGGTTCCCACTACTTATTAATTATATTTTTATTACATTTATTTTATTTCATTCTAATTTGCGTCCTTCGTGTAAATGTGAAAACGAATGGATTAGCGGTCATTGCTGGTTGTTGTAACCCATTGTTGTAACGCCACATTGATAACCGAAGGCGATAATGACTGCTGCCTTTCGTTCGAGGTAATAATTAGGGGCCGGATTTTAATGACAATTATATTTTTTCTGAATCTTCGGGTGAATTTTAAAACAATTTATGCACGAATCCAGGTATGGTCGATTAGAGAAACCTATATTTATTGTGCATATAAAGTCATATTTACACCGTTTTTCGTAAAAGGTCATATTTTGGCACAATTTTGCCATAAATGCATATATTTGTCATATTTTTACGGGCCATTTTTAGTAAAAGGTCATATTATGGCCAAAGTTTGCCCATAATGCATACATATGTCATGTTTGTAAGGACACCAAAATATTTATTTATTTATTTATTTACGTCAAAAAACAGTTAAAAACTGCGTATGACGGGCTATGGGGAAAAGTGAATTGTGTGCACATTTTCAAAATTCTGTGATCCCTACACTAAATCATATACTACTTAAGTTTTGAATTTTGAAAGGGAAAAAAAAAACAAAAAAACTCCCATGTAATAAAATCGATTT
Source organism: Teleogryllus occipitalis (assembly GCA_011170035.1). NCBI lineage: Eukaryota > Metazoa > Arthropoda > Insecta > Orthoptera > Gryllidae > Teleogryllus > Teleogryllus occipitalis. Next base: position 12,656 of record BLKR01010733.1, on the reverse strand, counting down.
TCAAGGATAAATAAGCAATAAATTTTGAATTTTGAAAGGGAGAAAAAAAACAAAAAAACTTCCATGTAATAAAATCGATTTTCAAGGATAAATAAGCAATAAATTTTGAATTTTGAAAGGGAGAAAAAAAAAACTCCCATGTAATAAAATCTATTTTCAAGGATAAATAAGCAATAAATTTTGGCTCTTATTACTTCCTGCCGCGATAACGTGGAAACGATAATTTGAATAATTGTATTTCCCACTGAATTCTAGAAGACGTGCACAGAAATGAAGTTACATTTATGTCCAGAAGCAAAACAAGGGGCCATCTCAGCATTTGCTCAATGGATCAGGGAAACTGGACGAAAAACCTGATCGAGATGGGGTCATTGACCCGGAAGCTGTGTTACAATAGTTGTTACAGGTTGTTTATACTCATTTATACAGTCTAAATGGTAATTAATGCATTATGTATCATTGTTAAAATTAATGTTACTTTTCTTGTGATGCTCAGTATAGTCTCTAATTGTATAGAAACAGTTATGCAGCAGAAACGATAATAAATATAGTAAATAGTAAATATAGTAAATATATATAATAAGTATATATATTAATATATATATATAATATAAGTATATATATATATAATATAAGTATATATATATATATAAGTATATATAAATAGTAAATATATATAATAAAGTATATAGTAAATATAGTAAATATAGTATAGTAAATATAGTATAATAAAAGTAGAAGGGACAAGAATAAACTCAAGGACATGAGAATAAACTAAAAAATTATACCACAAAGGATTATTTGAAATGTAAGTGAATTTGAACGAAGTGAGTTGGATCGACCTCCTGATCATGTGGCTGAAAAAGTGTACAACAAATTGCAGAGTGTTCTTCAGTGAAATCCTGGATATTCTACAATGTGCAAAATTAGCGATATAATTTCTGGAATAGCTGCAGCATTTGAAGACAATGAACCAAAGCTGCCTGCAGTGACATCTCCGCCTTGTGATGTGGAGAGGAGATACAAAACTATCCTCAGCGACAATCGTAGGTCTTTTAAGATGGAAAACCTGAAACGCAATTATAAAACATTTCAATTACATTTTCGGGAAGAAGTTCAACTTTGGGTTTACAGATAATAGTAATTGCATTTTTCCAAGTTGTGTAAACTGCCATTAGTCGGATTAAAACTGAAGGACGTGAAACAAAATTTTGGGGGTTTTCAATTTTTCTTATAGTAAATATAGAACTTTTCTACAGCCATATCCCATACATATCTAATTTTCGGTGTGCGGACTTGCTGCTCGGAATTTTAAGATATGTCCTGACTTTCCAAACCATTTTTCAACCATATTATTGTGGCTGGGATGTTTTCTGTGTAACTTCATTTAATTGAAGATCTTAAAGTGATGCCACGCTCTTTTTAAAACTGAGTAATTGCTGAGAAATAACACTAAGAAGGGAAAAGTTGCGCTGAGCTGCGCATTCCCACAGGTTCCTTTCATTATGTACGCACAAGACAACCGTGAATTTCTTTCACATGTCGAAAGAGCAAAGAAAAGGGCTGAGAAGAGGATGGAAACGGGACTCTCCAGGCTAAAAGGAGACCGCCCTTATTCAGGGATTAACGAAGATGCATCTTCGAGGTAACAGGAAGAAAGTCCTCAACGGTCAATGGGCGGATGAGGCATCCCTTCTTGTGGAGCTTAAAACACATGCGAAGAATCTGGGATTCTAAAAGGAGGCAACCCGGCCACCCAGAAAACCCAGCGTAGGATTGGTAACCTGAATTGTGCATTGATCATTACTCTTCCAAAATAATTGCCGGGCAGAGATAATGTTACGTGTATCGTCTGCAATGAAGTGACGGAATGAACAAACGAAAGTAGTATTTAGGTGATGAAACCTTGTGACATCCTCTTTGGTGGTATTTTTGATAATTAGAGCCGTAAAGATTTCCTTGAAATTGGTCCAATTCGCAAAATCTCCAGAATGTTACGTGTATCGTCTGGAATGAATTGACGTAATCGATAGAATGAAAAAAAAGAGAAAACAAGGGAGCTTAAAAAACTGCACACTGTACGTCACTATATTTTCTTTTAATTGTTTGGAAATTATTCACTTCATCCGGGAGGGATCACGTGGGAGAATTGGAACCCAGGCTTTATTTCATGTAAAGTTTTGTTTGATAATATTCCAGTACTTTCCCCAAGTGTTATCTGCAAAATCGAATACTCGTCATGCATAGCAGGCTGTGTGACACTTCTCAGGAATGAGTTGTATTTGGGGAGTGTTTGAGCGGCCGCCGCAGGGGTCTCGCACGCCCTCCTTCTATGGACGTGCGTGGGCAGCAGAGCCGCCCGACGCGACGCGGGGCTACGCATCGCCAGCAGCCCCTGCCACCCCACCCGACTGCCAGAAGGATCAAACATTGATACTGTTACGAAATGCCAGAAAGAACAATTGCAGACACAAGTTCGCATCATTTCTGCACTTGGTTTATACGGATATCAATACTAACACACTAGGGATGATAACTAAAATAGCACAATATGTAAATTCAGAGCAAACATAAGAGTACTTCTAGGAAAGAAAATTAACAAAACCAAATGAATATCCTGGTGTTCCTAATTTCGAACAGAAATATTGGCAAGGTCAACTGTTGATTGCAGTTCGAATGGTGAATATTCTTGGATTCACTTCTCATACGTTTAGTTTGTTGTATCTGGCCAAGATCGATAAAGAGTTTATCAATATTCCTGCGCACTTTTTTATCGCTCCCATACGTGTCCTTCACTTGGTAGTATGCAAACAACATTTGCGCCCAAAAAAACTTGTGTTAAAGTATGCCACCATGTGAGTAAAATCCTATCCTTCGTACAGTTGGCAAATTTCAAAGATAACTGCAAATACAAGCTAATTGACAATTTATTTTGCAATACATCCCGTCGAAACATTACAATCATTAAAACATTTCTTTATGAAATAAAATATTTATTCTTCATCATTATTTCAATTTACTACTTTTGTATATTTTTTATTTATTTTTTATACTTTATTTAAATATTTGACGTTCTACCACCCCGTACCACTATTTGACGTACCCACAAAACATGGATTCTGGCTACACCTGTGTTAGAGGATTTTGTTTATCTCAATTTAGCTACTGGATTTATCCAATTTTTTGATACTCAGGAAAGCGTATGAAGATGATTTTCTCCCCTATACGTCACATACAGTTTTTTACTGTTTTTGACTAAATAAATATCTAAATATCAGAGCCCTGTAATCAGAGTTTTTCTGTCAAAAATTCGCCGTCTTTTCGCGCAGCATTATATTAATTCTCTGTTCCGCGGTAGCGCTCGTTAACAAAACTCGCTAACAAAAGCCTTCAAAAACACTCACATATTTTTTCGAAGGGAAAATGTGGAATGCTTTCAATAGATCGATTACAACTCGCCCAAAGAAATAACGAACAAATGGCAACAGATAAGCGTTCATTCAATTAATTTTTTAATTTGATTAAAGTTAGTGTTTATATTTTTGTGTTAACACTGAATAATAACAAGCGATAAACTCATTTGGGATCAGAACCTTTCATTTACCGCAAAAATCACGTAATTTAGTTGAGTGTAAATCTCAAACGCCTTTCAAAATTAAAACTCAGTGAATTAAATGTAATGATGTTTGCACTTTTCTTATTATCTGAGGTTGTAATAAAATTCGGTCTTAGAACTTATAAATGCACTTTCTTGTATACGAACAAAAATTTCAAGAAAAAAATAATTTACCAAAAAATGTTGAAAATGTCATAGGGGATTCATGTAAAATATCCCCACAAATGTCATAGTGATCTTCTTAATGGTACATCTCGATCTGACGGGTACTTCTGGCGTATTTACAAAATCGATCCATGCATAAAAAGTAATAGATTTTCGGATGCAAAATTACATGTGTGTCCTCTGCGCTTGCACTACTCTTAAGCATCTTTTCAGCTGCTCTGAAATACTGTAATCCTGCTGTGAGCACGAAATTGCAGCTGAAAGGAACCTAACAACACATTTAACTGCCCATATTCGAGGCCGTGTAGTTGAGGTGATTTCAATACTTCTCCTCTCTAGGGGAAGGAAGAAAGGTTAAGTCGATATTAAGAAAGTAAACACACATCGAGAAAAACTTTTTTCATATATTTATATGTATATTTCAAACTAGAGTGAATGAATACATCAATATTTATTTAAATGATTTGCATCTGTTACATATGAATGTGTATTGTTGGTGAGTACACTGTAAGGTTTCCAACATTTGAGACGAAGTGGAAATAAATCGTACGATATATAAAGTAAGATGACACGTTAAAAAATTTAAAGCGTTGTTTTAAAATGAGCCTATTTCTGTTTTTATGCATCGATTTACAAAGACTTATTTTTCTTCTACGCTCAGTTCTATTGATGTAATGTTCGTTGTCTGGACAGGGGGCCACAGCAAAGGGCTATTCGGTATTAATGTAGCCCTATGGTTTTTGTGGACGCAACTAACTTGAACAATGATTTGTTACGCTGTAAACTCTTGTCAATCAGCGCTTTTCTTCTACAATAGGGAAAAGGAAATCTCTGAACTTCTTGTCCTCGTACGGTCGTCAATGGAAGTCTGGAAGACCAAGAATTTCCGACATCCAGTTCCCTACCGACGTTATTTTAATGTTGAAGTTGAATGTCAACCATAAGACATTCATGTCTTATTTAATGATTTTCTTTAACAATCGAAACGTGAGTTTATTTAATGCAATAATTTATTTTCTTCTCGAAGATTTCTTGCCAAAACTCTTAGTTCTCGTCGTTTTATTTTTTCATTAACGTTGCGAGGAATTTCATCAAGGAAATGTATCCCTCCATGAAGTTGTTTGTACACAGGAAGTCGATCTGAAACAGAAAGTACAGATGAGTGTCAGTAACTTTCATCACGAGGGTCTCGGCTTATGATACCCATGCGTAATTTGTGGTACTTCAGTCTGCCATGAAAGGTAAACGCGCAGTGGCTTCTGGGCAATTGTCTCTACGCAATGGATACACATGCGGATCAAAAGGAAACTGCAACTGCCCCTAAAATTTCAAAATATAACTTCTCGAATTGAAAATTCCGTAAAACGAAATAATTGGCATTTTACGTTGTTTTAACGAAGTTATACGGTTTTAGTTCTGTGGCATAACACATTAGCTAGTGTGGAAAATCCGCTACCACAAGGACTTGAACCCAAGATCGCCCGGTCGTTGTAGAGAGAGAGGTAATGCTGGCCCTGAGCTAACTCAGCCGGAGTTTATTTTTGATACATAAGGAAAATTGCTGTGATAAGTGTGAGATTTAATGCCTGATTCCTGAACTTGCCTGATTCCTGCCATCCTGAACAAAAAGATCTACAATATTGTTTTTTCTTGTTTTTCCTTTTATATGTGTTTATGCTTTTAGAGATCAAATAATTTTAAAACATTCTCTATTTGTTTATAAATAATTGGCCAAAAATGCAGGTTTTTACTTCAAACAACATAACTCTTCAACAAATTGATATATTTGGTAATTCTTTTTTCCAATTAATCACGATTGTCTATTCTATCGAATGAACTAGAATGGTAAAGGTACTGTAAAGAATGGTAAAGGAATGAATTGAATGTTCATTCTATTAAATGAACTAGAATGGTAAAGGTACTGTACTAAAGAGACAGGATTTGATTAATCGAGAAAAATAATTGTATATAAATTGATTCTGGACATTTCAGTTCATGTAACTGAAACTTTTAGTGACACATTACCTATTCTAGGCCATTCACTAGAACAAATCATGGGTTTCGTTCAGCAAAAATAATTATTACTATCTTTCATAGTTTATGATTTATGATGTTTGACATGGATGATTGTGTTGAAAATTTCCAATTTGAGAAAATACATCTGAAGTTCTACTTAAGGCTTTGCAGTTGACCCTCACTTCAAAAGAAATAATTCCCCCGAAACTAGGAAACGTATAAAGAAATGGGTTTACGCATTTCGGCCCTACGCTGCAGGCGGCAAAATGAAGGGAGCGCCGCCTGCTCCTTGCGAGCTACGGTTTCCTCAAAACAGGACAAATTCTCAGAAATCCGGGAATGAACGTTTAACCGCCGGGTAGTGCCGGTGAATATAATATAACAGCGGGTTATGTAATGAAGGGATGGACGATATTACTGGTTTATAACGGCTGGGCCTGATCCGATGTCAACTAAGAGAGAGGCGACGGAATGTATAGTATGTGTTTACCTTTAAATATAGATGTATAGTTCTTTTAATAATTGTATGACGAATTATTGGAAAATTTGCCTTTAATTTGATTATTACCAACTTGGTCTTTACGCGAATCTAAGGAGTTGAACGGTGCGTAGACTTAGAGCAATTGTTGATCGAATGACGTTGTTTTGTACCTTTGAGGAACTGATGCAGTTCCTTCGCTGTGACGTCGTGCCCGTCCTGCCGGACGACGAAGCCCACCGGGTGCTCCTGGTCCTCGTCGTGCTCGATGCCCACCACCGCCGCGTCGCGCACGCCCTCGTGAGCTGTGAGGACGTTCTCGATGTCCCCGGGCGCAACCTGTAACACGGGAGGGAGATCAGCATTTATACATTGTTTGTGATAAAATATCGTTTACCTCACCGTCAGCTCTCTGACACACACATTCGTTACGCTGTCCGTCACGCTGTCCGTCACGCTGTCCGTCACGCTGTCCGTCACGCTGTCCGTCACGCTGTCCGTCACGCTGTCCGTCACGCTGTCCGTCACGCTGTCCGTCACGCTGTCCGTCACGCTGTCCGTCCCGCTGTCCGTCACGCTGTGCGTCACGCTGTGCGTCACGCTGTCCGTCACGCTGTGCGTCACGCTGTCCGTCACGCTGTCCGTCACGCTGTCCGTCACGCTGTCCGTCACGCTGTCCGTCACGCTGTCCGTCACGCTGTCCGTCACGCTGTCCGTCACGCTGTGCGTCACGCTGTGCGTCACGCTGTGCGTCACGCTGTCCGTCACGCTGTCCGTCACGCTGTCCGTCACGCTTTTCGTCACGCTTTTCGTCACGCTGTCCGTCACGTACTGCGTGCCAAGTTCTGTCTGGCACGTTCTGACACTCCGTCTCGCTCTGTCTGGGACGCTGATGTTTTCTACTTTGTGTACTGTTAACACTATTTTATAGGTAACTTACGTGGATAGCCTTGTACTTCATAAGTTCCTTGTATCTGTCGACAATGTAAAAGTATCCGTCTTCGTCGTAGTAGCCGGCATCACCGGTGTGCACCCAGCCTTCCTTGTCGATCGTTGCTGCCGTTGCCTCGGGGTTTTTGTAGTACCCCGTGAACGTCATGGGGCTCTTGAAGCAGATCTCTCCTTCTTTGTTGGGACCCACAGCCCGACCGGTCTCTATGTCGACAATCTAAAAAAATAGAAAATGAAAATTAAGCTGTATGGAGAGGTCCGTACTTTAACATTATTTCCCGTTATTGTATGAAAGGAAGGTGTGTGTGTGTGTGTGTGTGTGTGTGTGTGTGTGTGTGCGCGCGCGCGCGTGCGTGCGTATATATATATATATATATATATATATATATATATATATATATATAGAGAGAGAGAGAGAGAGAGAGAGAGAGATAATCGGTGTGTAGAGTCCTGCAACGATGGTTGCCTGGGATTGGCCTGCCACCTGCCGCGGTGGCTGAATGCGGAACACAAAGGCCGCGGCTATTGTGCAAGGTGATGTTTCAGCATTTTAAGACTTTTTGCGGATTGGTAATTTTGTCATAATTAATGATAATTTATTATTTTACTCGACGTTCCTGGAATGGGACGAGACATCACTAGGTCCGGAGTTCCACAGGAGAGCTACCTTTTAGAATTATGGGCGAAGCAATTCCACTCAGATATTTCGCTGCTGCCTGAACTCTGCCACCGTGAGGACCAAAATATCTATAGCCGGTCAAATTGTACATTCCTAGGCCGTGGTAAATTTACCCAATAATATTAGAGATCATGGGGACGTGAAGGAACAGTCATGGTCATTCTTGAAGACGTTGGAGACATTCTTTCGTAATTAATAACGTTCCCGAGCGTTTTAATACGATTCTGGTAGATAAGACTGTGGCGGGAAAAGTGTAAGTTTGGATGAGGGCTTTAGACACGGAGCCACAGAACTACAATGCTTGGAAAATTAAATGTACGAAACTATACTGAAATGAGCAGCAGAAATTTGAATTGAAGGACCGGGTAATGTTACAGCGACACCGGAAAGTAAGTGTAGAGGGAATGGCAGATCACGCGGCAAGGTGCATCGCAATCTTTAAGGCATGCGGCGAAAACTATGACGAACACGAGTTAATCCGTGTCATAATTCGCCAAATGTCTGTGTATTTCCAGAATCTGCTCTGGAACGCAATGCCCACGGCAATCGATGAATTACTGAAGTGTTGAAATAGATTCGACCAAACCAATGGGGAAATGCCGCGTGAAATTCAAACACGAATTCGGGATAGTAATGATCGGGATACATTCAAAGATACGGAAGGGAGGAAGAAACAGTATGGAGAGGGAAAAGAGGAATCAACGGGGAAATACAATAAGAGAAGTCGGGGGTGGAAATAAGTATTTTAAAAGGACAAAGAAGGAAAACAAAAAGAATCGCTGCAAATTACTGCTATTGTGGAAAACTAAGATCGTTGGGTTGGAAAGGTGGGAAAGCAAACGAAGATGCAGAAAGAGTGCAAGTACCGGTCGTAGGCAGTTTACTGGTGTCAGAAGATGATTTACTACGTGGAAGTAGGAACAACGTATGATAAAAATCGATGTTTGAAATTGCGGGGCAATTGGTTTGGTATTGAGATCGATACATTGATAGACACGGGAGGAAGCGTTACGGTAATTTCAAAAGAATTTAGTTGCACTGAGGAAGAAAGGAAGTAGTATTTAATAGAATTACCAACGCGAAAGTTAAGAACCCAAGTAGCGAACCAAAGACTGGCAGATTGTAGAGGTTCGGTGTGGTTGGAGCTGGGGTAGGGGGGTGTCGCTTTGCGCACCAGCTGTCATCGCCAAAGGGTTAATTCGACACGTGGTTGTGGGCGTGGACTGTCTGAGAGCGCACAAAGTGGTCGAGGAGGGAGGTAACGGGAAGGTTGCGCTGCATGGCAACGAGCCGTACGTCCGTTGCTTGCACGTCGAACCCGATGAGGATCGGGAACTCGAGATAAGTGCGATGCAGACAGCCGATGCAGACTTTGAAGACCAACTCACCGCCGCAGTCGAGATCGCTAGGGATGAGAGGGGAGTTAACTGTTCGACGAAGTAGAAGGGTTAATAAGGAAACAAGAAGACTTTTTGGAGATCTGTTCAAAGATACCAGTTCCGAATAGAATTGACTGAAGAAAGATCATTAAATGCTAAAATATATCCCGTGCCACAATCATAGCGACCGCAAGTCAGGAAATAAATAGAAGAAATGGGAAGAAACGGAATTATTAAGAAAATGATGATCCCCTACGTAAGCTCTTTAGTAATCGTTAGAAAGAACGACAATATCCGTATTCATGTAGATGCCAGGAAATTAAACGCCATCACGGTACCTCGACATAAATCCCTGCTAAGGTTAGAAGAAATGATCCGGAAGTTGCAAGCACTACCATATTCACGGGCTTAGATTTTACGGTGTCATATTGAGAAATGGCGATAGATCCGGGAAGCCGGAAATAAGTCAGTTTTGCGTTCGAAAGCAACACTTATTGTTTCCAACTAGTAGCGTTCGGACTCCGGAACAGTGGAGCCCCGTTAATTAGCTACTTAAACGATGTCATTCCCACAGAATTGAAAGAAACAATAATTATGTATTTATATGACATTGCGTTGTTTCCAGTAGTTTTAGACAGCCATTTGAATAATTAAGAAACTTAATTAAAATCTTCCGAGAGAAAAAATTGAAATTGAATTTGGAGAAGTGCCAGGTTGCCAGACGAGAGATAGAATTCTTGGGTCATGTGATCTCACAAGACGGAATGCAAATACAAGAAAAGAAACGCGAAATGATTCACCGGCTACCCAGACCACGAAATGTGAGGGAAATACGTCGATTGCTCGGGGTGTGTAATTACTACGCCGGTTTTGCAAAGGTTACGCAGAGATTATCCACCCGTTGCTTGGATTGCTGGAGAAAGGGAAGAAATGGGAATGGAGTCGGGAATGTCAGCGAGCCTTTGATGTTTTAAAGAAGCTATTTTTAGAAACCTACGTAATTAAAGATAGTAGTAGATACGCCTTGGGCGCCGTACTCTTAATAATTGTACCGCCGTACTCGTATAATTGAATGTGCAAGAATTCTCAGATCCATGTTATTTGTTGATCTTTGCGACGCACCTTCATGGCGATGTTGATGGACACCTTGCCGACGGTGCCCGGCTTCTCGGCCGTCTTGGGGCCAGGGAAGACGAGCAAGAGGCTCTCGGTGAGCCCGTAGTAGCGCACCACGGGGCAGCCCAGCCTCTTCATGGCCGCTCCCTGCAGCACCGGGCTCAGGTTGGAGCCGCTGAAGTTGATCAGGCGCAGACTGGACGTGTCGTACCTCCGCGCCCCCTGGTGCTTCGCCACTGCTGCCACCATGGGCGGGGCCAGGTACATCGAGGTGATCTTGTGAGTCTCCACGCCCGACAACAGTGTGCCCACGTCGAATTTTGGAAAGACGACGATGGTGTTGCCCTGGTTCAGAGCTACCATCATCGACAGGAAGCCGGAGAGCCACGTGTTGGTTGTAGCGAGGCCGTTCACGTCTTTCGCAATGACTTCTTCGGTCAGAAGTTGTTTGAGAAGCAGTCTGTAGGGGACAAAATCGAATGAAACATCTATTGTTTGGTTGGTGAGAACTTAATTCCTATTTTATTCTTTATTTAACAATATTGAATAATATTACTTTCACAGTTAGCAGACATTTTCCCGTAATATCCAGTAACATTTTCATAGAAAGGAAAATTTCGTTTTTGAATAAAATTGAATATAATTCAAAATTCGTTAATTTGAGTTCATGATCGGACATTTTTACGTTTGCTTCAATCTCTGTCATCAGCTGACACTCTCTGCCCTCGATTACATCATCCTACAGGCTTTTTACATCCTATGGCAACACAACTTAAGCTTGTACTCCTTTGCTCCGCGGTGCCTCCTACCCCCTTGCGGCCGAGAGTCTCCCGGCGCTCGTCGCGCGTACGGCTGTCAGGTGCTTGCGCCTTGTGGTAGAAATATTAGGGGGCGGTCGGGTAGCGCTCAGATGCCCAATACATCGCTATCTCCCACTGGCACGCAAGTATATTCGTGCAAGGGAATGAAAGTGCTACTTCGTGATTGTGATAAGCCGTACCAGGCCACAACACTAAGGGCCGGTTTCACTAACAGCCGAGTAAACTTTCTACGAGTAAACTAACTCCAGAGTAAACTCTTACTCTTCATTTGGTGAAACCGGCCCTAAAGCACGCATCCGTACTCGGGGTGCGATTCGAATCCAAGTGACTTCAAACCGTGACTGCTAAAGCGCGTCTTCCTTACAGATCTTGGATCCCCAGAACGGCAGTTAATTTGAGTTAGTTAAGTACTTTAATGATACCTTACTTTATCACATACTACTTACGTAATATAGAAGCAGTATTGTAACGGGTGTAACGGTGTTTTTTGACAGAAAAAAACTTCAATTGTCGATCCCTGATACCGAAAATGGATCATTCTTGCTGCTAAATATATTATATAGCATCGAATACTACATTATGTAGTCAGCATCCACGTTTATGGGCCCTTGGTACGGATAATTTGCTTTAAGGTCGGTTTGTTCATGTCTGTGAGTAAACAATGCTAGCGTCTAACCCAACAAATGGTAGGATTTTTATGGAAATTGATTCATCATAATCGACCTGAGTGATAACGCGGAAACTTCAATTTGAGACGGATATTTAGATTTTGAGGGGGTACTTTTCATAAAATCCCAACGTTTTCAAATTTTCTCAAAATGTCTATACATTTTTCTTAATTTTTTATCTGATAGAGAAAAGAAAATTTATAAAAATAGCGTAAGTTCCATTGCCATTGAATTATCTAAATTTCTGCAAATTGAAAATTCAAAAATGTTTCTACCAACAACTACAATTTTAAAGATAAATCTTTTTCGTTAATAAAATGTATTATTCAAAATTAGATCTTTAAAACGGGGTACAATTTTTTCAAGGTACTCATTTTCCCATAATTTTTCGTGATATAATGACCAATTTTAAAAATAGGATTTTCTCGGAAAAGTCACCAGATTTTTTCTCTAAATCTTTTAAAGGGATAGAGATAAATACACAAATACATATAAATATAAATAAATGTTACTTTTTTGTAATATTAATTTTTCAAAATTTTCACAAATGGTCAAGAAGACTAATAATAATAACAATAATAATAATAATAATAATAATAATAATAATAATAATAATAATAATAATATTACGTAACCGTTGTAAATAATGTGAAAACGCACGGTATTAGCGCATGTAGATTTTTTCACAATGAACTGGTGTTACACTCACTCTGCGGAGTAGAGAAAGTAGTGCCAGTTTCGATGTGAGAGCATGACGCCCTTGGGCT
>BLKR01010732.1:0-47581 GCA_011170035.1 Teleogryllus occipitalis | reverse complement strand
GGGGACGGAGCGAGGCGGGGACGGAGCGAGGCGGGGTCGGAGCGAGGCGCGGTCGGAGCGAGGCGGGGACGGATCGAGGCGGGGACGAAGCGAGGCGGGGTTGGTGCGAGGCGGGGACAGAGCGAGGCGGGGACGGAGCGAGGCGGGGACGAAGCGAGGCGGGGAAGGAGCGAGGCGGGGACGGAGCGAGGCGGGGACGGAGCGGAGCTTGTTGGGGCGGGACGAACCGAACCAGGATGAGACGGGACGGAGGAGACTGGGTGCGGCCCGGCGTGGCGGAAGTCTGCAAGTTCGTTTCGCGCCGGATGCGAACTTTGTCCTCGTTTTTGCGCCGTCCTCGGCCGCCTGCGCCGTCCTCAGCAGGCGAAGAAGCGAAGTGGCCGCGGTGCGAGACTTTGGCCTGCGCTCCGTAGCGCCCCTGGCGGGTGGACCGCGCGCGACTTCTTGCGGCGAAGGGCGTGGCCTTGGGGAATTCCGCGTTGCGACGGAGCGAATCGACTTCCGATTGGCTCTTCGCGTCCACTTTTAGGTACACGCGACCACTTCTAAATCAAGGCAAATACACATCAAACTGTCGGCGCACAAGGAAAGGGAGGCCTTCAAAAAACGCCTGTTTTTATTAACGTGTAGATTTTTTAGAAAATTGCTGAATGTTTATTTCTTTATGATTGATAATTCTTTTAAAAAAATTTCGTTCAGATGTCACTTATTTGAGTAGGCATTTACAGTTAAACAATTTGTATTCAGCTGCAAAATAAAAAGCTTCGGTAAGGTAAATCTGGCCTCTTGTAAAATGACAGGTATGTAACTTATCTTCAGCCCTCTCAAAACTACCTTATTCATTTAGTTAATACAATTAGTTTTTCTTCTAGTTTCTGCTAGTCGAGCAGTTCTTTGACGTTGATCCTTCTTATTAACGTAAGAATGTGTTCCATGTCCAATTAGTATGAAAAAAATTGTACGATCTCATGAGCTACGAGATAAACACTAGTTAAAGATCTAAGAGGGAAGTGACGTAAAATGTATGTACTTTTATATTATTTTTATTGTATTGTAGTATTTATGATATTATTGTGCAGTTCAAGAAAGTAAATACTTGTTTTCTGATACCACAATGAATACTTTTTTGTTTAAATTACTATGCTCAAAAGTATTCTATCTTCTCAGGGTCACTCTTTTGTTTACTATGACGCCGCGCCGTGACGACTCTGGTAAAAACGTTGAGATATGAGGCCCTTTATTCTTCAAACAGAACATGCACATGCAATCCAAGTGGTGGTATTCTGATCGTGCTGATATTTCAAGTGTAATAAAGGTGACATCTTTTGGCACAGAAAGAAAGTAAACAAATGTATCGCCTTCTTTGAAGATGAAAATGCATGGAATATTTTATTCTGATTTACGACTCAGAACCAACGATTTTTCATGGATCTAACTTTTGAAGGCTCTGATCTGTAAGGAGCGCTACACACACTTATTACCCCTGAAAATCGTATGTCCTTTGATATGAATAATTTTGATAACTATTTTTGTTATGAGAGTCGTTCCATGCACGCCCTAGGTTTGGGGACTCACCGCGCCGCATAACGCTGTGGACGTTACAAGGTCTGCATTTTCACGAACGTCACACCCCGGGCAAATAGGCGGAGCAGAACGGACGTCGCGCTGCGCGCGCGTGTCAAGCCCCATTTGTGTCATAAACTCAGCAACGGACGCACTTTAACGTCCGTTAAAGTGCGCCCGTTTGCCCCGGCCTAAGTGGTGTTCCGCTTTTAAAGACGTATTCTCGTCAATATCTTTCCAGACCAAATTTCCCCCGTCCCAACCACCCCGCGCGTTGGAATGGCATGGGGTATGGTCCGGGCAGTGGCATGGCGGGAAGGGATGGGAAGGGTGGGGGAGGGGAGGAGGCGGGGAAGGGCGGAATGCCGCGGCCGGCCGCCTCCTTTGAGTGGCCCTGCGGCGGCGTCTTAAGCTTCTCTCGCCCCCCCCCATTCCCCCCTCGGGCGGCGACCACTTCACAGGCCCCGCGGGGCGACCGCCGCGCTGCCCGGCTGCGCAGCGCCGCTTCTCAAAGCTCCCCCCCCCCCGGCCTCCTTGAAGTGACACTTTTTGCCCGAGGTTTTAAGACCCTCCACCCCCCCCCATTCTTTCTTCTTCAGCTTCTATTGCTAAGATGTTTTGTTGTAGAGAAGATTTGTGAATTGGAAAATACAAGGACGATTGCTTGTAAATATATTTGTAAATTTTAATTGAATTCAAACATCGAAAAATAGAGCAACTGTCGATACGTATCTTATAAATAGTATCTATTCTATTGTGAAATGCACAAAAATAGGGCTAAAGTTTCTTTTTCTTTACCATTTGTTTTTACGAACCTTGACCAATCCACAACATTCTTTCTTCTCCGGCTTCTGCTGCCGGAATATTGTACTAGGTCGTTGAACTTAATAAACACTTGCTTAGTAGTGTAGTAGTGTAAACTATTGTTTAGTAGATTTTTATCTGAGCCATGACGTGTGAGACAAATAACGCTATTCACAAGAGGTCTGTTTATACTTTTTAAAATTCAGTTTGGACGCAGTAGGGAGGAAAAACGTCTTAACGCTATTGAAACTTGAGGTTTCTGTGTTCACATTTTTTTTTCCTTCGATGACAAACCAGTCTTCGTGACGTAATTAGAGATAATATTCGTTTTTGAAACCTGACCTTGATTTTTTCTAAAGGTTTAATGTAAGTCAAGGGCAGTTTTTATCGTATATTTCAAATCCTTAAATAACGAAACAAATCCAATATTAATTATTAAATAATGATGTAAAATCCGTGGAGGCTGTTCATAGTAGATTTGTCGCATTTGTGGTTTTGCTGGTCAGTCAGCACCCGTCCTCCGCATGAAGAGCTTGTTATCGTTTTTGCCAACACAAACGCTCTGTTGAGCGTACATCTGTTGAAAACCGCATGACACACTGCTCAACTACACATTGATATGGATACACCGCAGTTTGCGGGGCGTTTGAGCTGGGAAGGGACAGTATCTCGTGTTAACAAAAAATGGCCAAACATTAGAGGATCCAATCAATATTTACTCAAAGTAAATGAACGTAGTATATTTTGAACTCGCTTGTTGATTTTATAGATCACAGCATTCATTATCTAAATGAAAGCAACATCTGGTCTGTGTATATTGAAAATATCAGCTCTTCTCTATTAGAATTTTCTATTTTCTATGTTGTTTATGAAGAAATGCAATGCGGAAGAGAAAATGTTGTGAATCATTACCGAACCGTGAACATTTTTATTATTCTTTACTGTACTCACAAAAATAAATGATTTCATTATTAATGTTTCGGTCAAACGAGAATTACTTGTCTTTCATGATTTCAATTGAAACATGTGAAAATAATTTTCGTTTGATTTTGTAGCGTACAGTAAATAAAAATAAGCCAAATGTGGTCTTTATATTGGAAAAATATGCGGTGCGACAAACCTGATTTTCATTTATATTTATGTTCAAAAATGTGTAATTTGAACTATGACGAATTAAAGTAGCAATTTAGTAAACAATTTGATGTAGGCGAAAGATAAGCTCGCCAAACGGGATTAGTAACATTCATCTGTTTTTGTTGCTTTTTTTGGCTGATCTTTAACCAAGGAATCGAAATTACTTTAGAATAATAAACATTTTATCCGTTTGATCTGTCAACGTCCAAATTATTAAATTTCTAATTAATTTTGAAGTTTTATTCATTTCTATTCATTTCCGCGTTCCTCAACATTAAATGTGTTTTCCGTTCAGACTAATTGTTCATTTCATATTTTATTTGAAATTTGTTGGCAAACAAACATTTGGTAAAGTTGCATCAAATTGATCATTCAAGGATTCAAATTGTGCATTCAAGGATTCAAATTGTGCATTCAAGGATTCAAATTGTGCATTCAAGGACTGGAGAGGAGTAACGTCCATTGAGCGCACTCCACTAATATTACATTTTTAGTAGTTAACAAGCTGCACTAAGCAAATTTCATAATCATACAATAATAAATATATGCAGTAATAAATACATGGAACACAAACTTGCCGACCTACAGTCGGCTAACGTGGTTTTCCCGAACTAGATATATCCCACCAGCAAGGTACCGCCCCTGTCGCGGCAAGGTCTTGGTCCCCGACCAGTCTCCCGGCATGTGTGGTAGTGTAGTGCATGTTAGTGTAAGTGTGTGTGTGTGTGTGTAAGGGGGGGTAGGACAATGAAGAGGAAGGAAAGTTCGCGCGCGGTCCGTTTGTTAGGGTATTGCTCCAGCATTCGCCTGGTATTGATCGGAGAAACCACGGGAAACTACCGATCAGAACAGCCGACCACTATAAATCTCCTCCAGACAGCGACTGAATACGACCGAGCTGAAAAGCTCGTGTCAAAAAAATCTAGTGCCGCCGTCGGGACTCGAACCTAGGACCTCCCTGTCAGGGGCGTTGCAGTAATATCAGTCTTCACGAATGATTCACATTGTGTCAAAATGGCCACTGATAAAAATATTGGACAAACCATGCCGAAAAGCAGATGCGTGTGCATTAAGTTATCAAAATTATGTAAATAGAACTCTCATTAATACCAAATTTGCAAGAGCACGCGATGTTTACTTTCATCACGTTTTTAAATGATCTCGTAATAGTATACATTTTAACCACAGAATTCTGCATCAAAATTATATTTCTCAACAATGATGTTTTGAAGAATGCTTTTCTTGCATTCGAGGTACGTCAATGCATCGGCATCATGCAAGTATTCTCCAGTCGAATGACAAGTATAATAGAAAGTGAAACAGCTCACGTATATGCTAGCCAGCATTTGTTAAATAAATGTGAATAGTTTCTTCGTGTTAATAACCGACCAAGCTCGCAATTTGATTTGACAATAATGAGTGTCAAAAATCGCTTACGTGACTGAACAGCCAATGAGTGAAACCGTGTTAGGAAAGTTGCAGGCACTCTCAACCCTAGGCAAAGAGAAGCCAAAGAGCGACGAGAAATTTACCTATGGCAGTGGGGAAGGGTGCTTCCTGCAACACAATTAATGGCATCGAGACAGCGCAGATTTTTTTGCATTATTTCGAGGTCGGTAAATTAGCTGCTATGCATTTAATCCACGCTGATGAAAATTAACTTCATTAATAAACCTGCTTATAATAACTTTTTGTAAAGGCAAACTTCCTCCGTTTTGAATTTATGCGACCTCCAGGAAGGTAATTAAAGGTAAAGTTTTAAAAATACTGTTTGTGGAGTTTCTGGTGACAAAAAAAGAGGTAAAATATTAATTATCTCGGGGACAATTATCTTAGGTGTAAATTTTTGTGAAAATACTGTTAATTCGAGTTAGAGAAATCCTTTGAATATTTTTATTTAATTAACTGTAACATATAATTTTCACAACCCAAGTTAATCAATGAATTCTTTTAGTCAATGAAATCCCATGCTGAACGAGTTATTCGCATTGGTTTTTACGAATTTATCAGCACTTCATATTCTCAAGACATTAGCACATTCTACATTATCTAGATAAATTTATTATTTCACTATTTTATTAAACTACATATTGCGGAACACTAATACTGAGATATATATGCTAACTACGAGTTCAGGTAAATAGAATTATCTAATTTTTATTATTTAAAAATGAAAGAATTCTGAGAGAGAAAGTGTCATCTTTCTCGCAAACAGTATCATACACCGCAAATTCTAATTATAAAGTGAACTTACTAAATACAATAATTTCATTATAATTTTTTTGTTCAAGTGAGATATTTTTTATTTTAATTTATAAATTAGAAACAATTCGTTTGGAATTTATGATATAGCATTTAAACAAAAACTGTATATTTTGCTTAAAAACCAGAGGGCAGAGACAAACGGAAGCACTATACTTCATTGTGCAGAAAATTATAATTAAAGTAGCAAATAGCGTACCCATGCGACAACTCGCATGTTGAAAAAAACCTAATTTTTCCTAAGGGTATTGTGAAACTGAAACATGGGAACATGTAGACCGTTTCCATCTAAGTTCCCTCCACAATTAGGTGCACAACACTTGTAGACCACGGCAAAACTCTAAGTAAATAGTTGCACTAAGAATCTTCATCGGTATCACGAAACTATTATTAATACTTGTTGCTGCGAGAGCGAATCTTGAATTAATAATTTTACAAATAAACCTAGTCACTCTGTGCAATCCGCAGAAAGCGTAAATAGTGCAAAATAGAGGAATATAAGCATTCTAAGCGTGAAGTTACAGAGATGGCCACTAGCACCATCGGCTTAAATATAGTTGATGGAGGAATATATTCTGTATTCCTCCATCTATAAGTTTCGATAAGCATTGAACTGGCAAAAATTTAATAGAATGTCCGAAAATCTGTCATCCTGCAGATTACAATGTAAGCAGCGTTTCTTTGAGGCCCTTTTGGCCTCAATATTTCAGTTTTCAAGGCCTTAAAACGCTTAATTTAGGAGTCATTTAACGATATAGCTGCGCGAGTGTTGCGGGTTGCATTTGACATGGATATTTATATGCGTTCATTTAAACAAACCCTTCATATTTTTAAAGTCAAAGTCCAGTTAGTGACGTCTCCGTGAAATTCTCTTTCTTTAGAGACCTCATTTATAAAGATCGGTGGCGTACGCGAGCCGCAAAAGGTATGTTCAGTAGTAAACATACTAGTGAAATAATATAGGAGACGATTGATTAAATTTTTATTATTAACTAAAATTTATTAAAATATGTGCAGCATCTCTGATCGAGAGGTCCAAGGTTTAGAGTCCCCGCGGTGGCAGATTTTCGATTCTAGCTAGACAAGTTGTTCGAATTCGGCCGCAGTCTGGAGGAGAATTTTAGCGGCCGGTTCTGGTAGTTAGTTTAAGGAAATAGTTCTTTCTGTGTATGATTTGGCTTTGTGTGTTTATTTTACATGCGTTTCACTCATTGTTGGTCGGTATAGATTTAGTAAGAAGGTGGTTCATCAATTCTGAAGACGAACTAATGTTTTGCAAATAAATGTTCTACGAGGTAATAAACAAATTATTTGTCGGAATGAATACGCAGTTGTAGCGTTTGTCTGATACGGCATATGTGATAATAAGTATTTTTCTCAGAGATCTCTTTACTTTTACATGAGCCGGAACGTTGATTTTGGTTTATAATCAAGTACGTGATACGTGAGCCGTCATAGATGATTTTGACCATATGATCATGACATCTGAAGACAGAAAAATGTTTTGAATGTGTTACATAGAACCCTCTAGTAAATATGCTTATGACTTAGATTTATTTTTATATTAATTCATTTCATGTTCTTTGAAAATGACATTGCATTGAATTGCATGTTGTTGCAAACTGTTTTCCTAAATTTTGAAATAATGTATGTGTCTTAAGAATTACTTATTTCGCACGTTGCCATTGATATATTTATGTTACAACTTTTTAAAGGGATATTTGTGTAAAAGTGCTATAAACATTCAATTTCATTTTTCTCGTAATTGTAATTTTGTATATAGGTACTTGATTACGTGCAAAATTAAAGCAGCTATTTTATTAATATTCAAGTCTTGCAAAAATGGAAACGTACTATGAAGCCACCAGCCGAATGAGAGTTGTTTTTGGTTTTGTTAGATGCCCAGGAACGAGAAAAAATTAAAAAACAATGAAAGAATTTTGGTTTTGTGTCAAAATTGCAAATATTTGATTGTATGCCTATTCTCCTACAGCGCGTACCTACTGAATTCTCATTTTTAGTGCGTCACTGTTTTACGACGTACATGACGTCATGTAACAATTTCTGGTTGTAAAGAATTGTAGTACTATCGTTTCAGTATTGACGATATTGTTTCGTTAAAATATATATTTTATAGAAATATTAGACGAGGGTATGTTATTTGGTTTGTTTTCTTGAGAAGTTCTCGTGCTTAACGGGGTGGAAAATAGTTTTGACAGTTTTTGTTTCAGCAACACTTTTTCTGCTGTACGAAAGAGAATATACGCTAATGTATTTTAATTAGAATCTTTACTAATATCAGTTTTTAAGGGATAAACGATTAATTTACAATTCTCTCTTTGACTACAGGTAGAAAAAAAGATGAGAAATAAAAAAGCGAATTATTCGAGTTGGTGCGGTTTTCTCTCAAAAAACTTCTTACGAGTATATAACATACGTCTTACGGTTGTTTTCATTGTGTTTGTTTTTAAATAAAAATAATTCTTGAGATTTAAATATAAATGTTTAATATTCACTTAATTTAAATTGTAATATTTTTTGATATGTTTGTTCTTCTGTCTCCGTATTTTGGGGTTCATTTAACTTTGTAATATAGCTTTTCAGTTATTCTTTAGATAAAGTTTATCTCTAACAAATTGCAATGTAGAACATGTGCAGAATTTTTTCTTCATTCTATTACTTCTAAAAGTTGTGTGTGAAAGCTAATCATCCTTGACTGTAAAGCGAGAAAAATATTGTATTCTGCGTTTAATGCTTATTGAAACAAGGAGCAAATATAGTTTAATTCAAGAAGGATAAAGGTTAAGTGTCGAACAATAGTGAGAGATAGTCACTAGTGAGTGTTGCTCTCTTGTATGTAGCAATTTATAGTGATTGCAAAGTTCTAGAATTTCTTATTTCTATACAAATCTTTAGATCATCTTACAGAGTAATATTACAATTAAAATTTCGCGCATTTTGATTTCACAGTTTACTAGAGAGCCATGATATTGTTGTTAAATTTTGGAACAGATTATTTTACTTCCAGCGTACTCCATCTGAGGGTTGAATGTGTGCTGCTCCGTGGGAGTTCTGCCAAGGCTCGCTTGCGTGCAGTCCGCGCTCCTCTTGCGATTAGGAGAATCGTCAACGCTGCCTCTTCGCGCAAGGAGCTCTTTATCGCGGCCGAGGCGATGGAGTTTACTCCTTGTTCCCGCTCCTCCTCCCTCTCCCACCAACCCCGCTGGCATTAGGGCTGGCTGCGCCCGAAAACTCGCGCAAGAAAATTAAGAAGCGCAGATTCCGTTCTGTATCTCGCGTAGAACACTCGCTAAAGCGACACGTTCAAAATATGACTCCAACTTCATAAATTCGACTCTAAACTCTTTGCTCGCCTCGGCCCAAGTTGCGCGGATTCCTTGTTCTTGGAAGTTGGCGATTTCTCCGGAGTAAATATTGGCTGCTGCTCCGTTTGCCCGGCCGACTGGCGGAAGGGAGGGGAGGGGCGGGGAGGGGGCGCGGCGGGGCGAAAGGGGAGGGGAGTCGGAGCAAAGACGCTGTCGATGCTCCCAGCTATTTTGAGAATCCATAATTTTGAGACAAAGTTCCTTCGCCTCTGCCTCTCCCAGCGCAAATATGTCAACTATCTGGAGAGCCAATATTAACTGTTGCTCTGTGCTCTCATGATCATGCGTATCAAATTAATGTACTGGACGCAAACTCCTGCGATGCGTACACATTTTTGACATTTACCTACTGTATTAGATCAACTAATTTTTTTCTTTGATTGGTGTACGTTTTTTCTGACTTCCTTTTTCGTGACATGTAAGCCAGATATTTTGCTTACCGCTCGGTCAAATATCTTCTCATCCACATTTTTTCTCTCCAATTTTGGCCCCATCGATTTTTTACAATGATAACTTAGTTAACCTTGTGAAATATACTGAAAATAATTAGAAAGTAGCCTCGCCCCCTGCATATATCTTATTTTTTATTAATTTGTTAACTTAGTTCATTTACGCTTTCCGTTTCGAGGTTTCAACTGTAAGGGAAGAGAAAAAAAACAAAAGGGAAAAGAAAAAGAACGAAGTAAAGTTTTAACCCTCAATCTGTAAAATTTTGCTAAGAATATGGCCTATCAAATTAATATGATATTTTATGGTCGTTTATGAAGTTTATTTTAGATTTCTTAAGACTGAATTTCAGTATCTTGAAACTAGCATTGGGAGGTACACTGATTAAACTTTAGTTCAATAATTCTGAGATGAAAAACACTATATTTTACTAATAGTTTTTCCTATTTTTTGACACATTTTTAATGAACGATAACTATAAAATTCTTTTACTTTGTGAAAGTAAGGTGTCTAAATTTAGTTTCGAACGTGGTAGAAGTGCATTACCCACTATTCAATGTAGCACCCAAGAACGTCCGAGAGTTTAGAATTCCACCTGTCACCGCGTGCTCGTGAGCGCACGTAGTGTGAGAAGAGCGAATTGACCGCCGGAATCCTTCGAGGATGTGGTGTGCGCGGGCGTTCTCTCCCTCATTTGCCATCGCCCTAATGTCTCTGGAGCAGCCCTTGCGGTGGCCTTCCCACGACCTCAAACGGATCCGATCCGCGTCCGCGTCCGCGCGCCCCCAGCAACCGCGTCCTCCCGAGGCATCCGACCGGAGCGCCGCGCCAACTTGCGCCGCCGCATGTGAGCGACCGCGAAGCGATGGCACGCGCGGACGCCACGCTGCATTGGCATAGTTGGCGACGCCCCCTCCACCCCCGCTTCGCTCCGCCCCACCCCGCTCCACCCTGCTTCGCCTGGCTCCCGCTCCGCCAGGCCCCAGGCCCCGCTCCGCCCCGCGCCGTCCGCGCTACCCCTCCCGCTCCGCAACTCCCCCCTCCGCAACTCCCCACTCCTCCCCTCCCCGCTCCGCCCCTCCCCACTCCGCTCCGCCCCGCTCCGCCCCCTCCCAGCTCCGCCCTCCCCACTCCGCCCCCTCCCCGCCCTCCCCACTTCGCCACTCCCCGCTCGGCCTTCCGTTCCGCCCCTCCCCGCCCGCCACTCCCCGCTCCACCTCCCCGCTCCACCACTCCCCGCTTCCGCAACTCCGCTCCGCAACTCCCCGCTCCGCAACTCCCCGCTCCGCAACTCCCCGCTCCGCAACTCCCCGCTCCGCAACTCCCGCTCCACAACTCCCCGATCCGCAACTCCCCGCTCCACAACTCCCCGCTCCACAACTCCCGCTCCACAACTCCCGCTCCGCAACTCCGCTCGCAACTTCCGCCCCGCTCCTCCCCACTCCACTCTTTCCCGCTCCACTCCCCGCTCCGCCACTCCCCGCTCCGCCACTCCCCACTCCGCAACTCCCCGCTCCACTCCTACCCGCTCCGTTCCTTCCCGCTCTGCCCCGCTCCGCCCCGCTCCGCTCTACCCTGAACCGCTCCGTCCCGCTGTAGCCTTGAAGCCGCTCCGTCACTGTCCCCAGATATTACTCCCGCTTCCGCCCCGTTCAACGTGGACCCGTCGGCCGTGCACACTCGGGCCGATCCTCCCGCCAATTCGCCCGTGCTCCACCCAACTAGGCTCGGCCCTGTCCCGCTCCACCGTAGCTTGGTTCCCGCACTGCCGCCGTTCCCAACTATTCCACCTCGCCGCCGCCCCCTCAATTTCAACCCGTCGCCCTCCCGACCCTTCAACCCGCATTGGCCTTGCTCCTCCCGCCATCGCTCAGCTCTGCCCCACTCCGCCGTATTCTTGTTGCCACTCCAACTCCGTCCGCATGTATTCCTCCCCGGTGTCGCCCCGCCCCTCCCGGTTGCTTTGCCCTCGCTCCACCCGGCTACGCTCACCACGCCCTCTCTACCTTGTCGCTTACGTCCTTTCGTATTGCTTCTCGTCACCGCTCGTTCTACTTGAACCCGCCGCCGGCCCGCCTCTACTCTCGTCACAGCTACAATGCTCGTCTCCCATTTCCGATAACGTGTTCACGTCCCACCCCGCCTAGTGCCACCTGGTCTCGTTCATTTCTGTCCCGTTCCTCTCCATGTAACTCAGACTCGTTCTGTCCCTCTCTAGCCCACCCCGACCGTCCCCGACTCGGAGTAACTCGCCGCGTCCTAACCCGCCCAATCTTCCCCGGACCGGCCCACCTCGCCCCGGCTTAACCTGCCCCGTTTCGTTTAGCTTGTTCCGTTTCTCTGTCCCGTCCCGAAACATTCCATCTCCTCCCACTCTTTCCTCTCCTGCCTCTTTCCGTGCAACCTGGCCGCCCCTTCTTAATGCGTTTCGCTATGTTTTGTTCCGGTTCTCTCCGTCCCGACTCGAAATATTCCATCTCCTCCCACTCTTTCCTCTCCTGCCCCATGCAACCCGGCCGCCCCTTCTTAATGCGTTTCGCTATGTTTTGTTCCGGTTCTCTCCGTCCCATCCCGATTCTTTCCACCCCCTCACACTTGCCCTTCCCCTCGGAACTCGGCCCCTCCCCTCCTGTGCGCGGCATTCGCGGAGGGGGGTGGGAGGCGGCGCCGGCCGCCGACCGCGCGCAGGGAAGTTCGCTGGGCGCGGTGCGTGCGTGGGCGACCGCAGCGCCAGGAATGCCGCGCGGCGGCGGCGGCGGCGGCGGCGGCGGCGGCGAGGGGTTTTTGCGCGCGGGCGTCGCGGGGGGGTCGAGGGGGGCGTGGCCGGTGCGGTCTCTCCGCGTGTCACTCTGCGGTGCGGCCGCGCCTTCCCTGGAGTTGCCGGCCGACGCGACGCGACGGGTCGCGCCGCTCTGCGGTGGCGCCGGGAATTACTCCTCCCACGCGGTGTTCGCGCTCTCGGTCGCTTGTGCAAGTTTCATGCAGTTAATAACGACTATCGTCTGCAATATCGGCTCGTTATAGAAATAGATATGAGGTGTTGTTTTCACGTAGGTGTGTATTTTGTCAGAAAGCTCTTTTGGTCGCATTGCGGCTATGTTCAGTGCTGCAAAAATAACAATACATCCAAATTACAAATAAAATTTTATCTATTAAGAAATATTATAGTTAATTTAATAAAAATAGGATTTAAGTAAAATAGAAAAAATGGAATATAAAATGAGACAATAGACAGGTAATTTTGAAAGAAGAATACATGAAATAACCAATGTACAAAGGAAGATAATTGTTAAAGAAAATGTGAAGTGAGATAACTGTTAAAACAAGAAAGTTGATTTGGAATGATATGAATCATTATTCTAAAGTGAAGTAAAAATGAAATAAAAATACATTAAAAAAATAAAAATAGTGTTGAGTTAAAAAATAACAAATAAATAAGTAAATTAATAATTATTTACATTGCTCAAGATTTACGCAATGTCACCCACAAAAAGTTTTCGAAAAAAACCAACACTTGCGACAAAACCAGCCTCTAATATCTATTTATGTAAAGATTTCAATGTAAACAGCACGTCACACCAATGTCAGCTCTGTTTTGTTGCATATTGGAATAATGTAAGAAGCGAAAAACAATTCTATTACTTTATTTGATGCTTCCGAGTATCTATACTGTGGGCTAACAAAGACTTGTACACGGCCACGTTTCATTTCACATTCAGGGAATCATTTGACCACGGTCTACAAACCCGGAAACGTCAAATAATGTAGAAACCTGCCGTGAACGCCTACATTGTATGTAAATTATATTACTGTCTGAAATTCACAAACACAAACGTAATGTGTTTAAGAATTTAAAAAATCAACCACTATAATGATCTTCTGAATACTTCCTGACAGTATATTTTTTCTAATATTCATTTCTAACTTACCCGACAAAGCACCCCCAGCGAGTATTTTCATTTTAAAAATTGTTTATTTGCGCAATGAAAGTTCACAATGAAGAGAAATATTAAATGTATTACATTTTCTCGGCTTGCTCGTCATGGGGAATAGGTATAGATTAAATGAATTGAAAAAGGTATCAATTTTATATACATTTTTATAATTTTTATGTTTCATGACAGAATTAGTTTTAGTTATCATCAATCTGATGAATCAAGTGAAAACAAATCGTAGTATGCCGGAATGACGGAATAGTGATTCATAGACCTTCACCAATGTATATGCATTGAAACCATCTAACACGAAATCATTATTTTTTCCCCGAGTATGCTGCATTAACCCCCTAAGAATTGATTGGCCGTGTAGAGAGGAATTGAATGCTCACCTCTGAAAGGACCTTGTGTTCCTCAAATCGCATTTGATGTGCCTAAAATTCTCCGCCCCCCCTAATTTAATTTTTTAATTTTCAAGAAATCTCGCTGAGTATTTTAGACCGATCTGAAAAACGGTGTATTTCCCACCAGAAGGCCGAGACGTGTCGAGTAATCCGTCAGTTGTTCCGATTGTTGGAGTGGAACGGGCCTGGCCGTGAGTGATGGACGGATGCAGATTACCCGATTACTGTACGTAGGATGAATTAGTCACGAATAAATCGCTAGTAAAATACACGAACATTTATAACATCATTTATTTAATAGATATTATTAAAATAATAAATCAACTGGATAACGTGCTCGTGTTAACTTGCTCATTAAATACAAATATGAACTTTTTCTCTACATATTCCGATATTCCGAGAACAGATTTTAATTTACCTTCATCAATTTTTTTTTCAATACTGCCATACCGAGATAACAACATCCATACGGATTTTTTTCAGAGTCGAAAAAATGGATTTTTTAAATGACATTTCGCCTGGCGTGGCTGGGGCTGGATAATGAAGGTTGGAATGGTGCAGGGCAGGGTGGTGGGAGGAGGGGAGGGGGAAAGGCTTTCGGTGGGGTCGGCACGGAAAGCATTCTGTGATGACTCGAAATTACACAAATAGGAATTTACTGCGATTTAGACACGTCTGTTGTGAACCTAGTATTATGCTAAATAATTTCATCTAGTACATCAGAAGTGTTTTTTAATTTTAATTTATTTTATTATTTCCTGCTGGTTGCTTGGCTACCAATATTGAATTGGACGTACTCGTAATTTGACCACTAATATGAATTAAACCTTTCAGTTCTATTCTTATTCCACTTCTAAATACATCAGTTATCGCAGCACAAACATTACAGCAATGTGAGTTAAATTAATATTAAACAATCAAATTCAACGACTCGAGCACTAAAATGATAAATCATTTTTTGAAATTTATTTAGGCATGAAGGGAAGTGAGACGGGGTGTGGCTCAGCGGGGAGGGGCGGGACGAGATAGAGTGCAGCGGACGAGCCTGGTTTGCGGCGCCCGAGATCTCGGCATCAACGATGTGGACGGAAAGGGAGAGCCGGGAGAAGGCTAGACGAGGCGAGAGGGTGACGAGGGCGGGGCGAGGGCGGGGCGAGGGCGGGGCGAGGGCGGGGCGACGTCGGGGCGAGACGACGTCGGGGCGAGGTGACGTCGGGCCAGGTCGGGGCGAGGCGAGGTCGGGGCGAGGCGTGGTCGGGGCGAGGGCGTGGCGAGGGCGCCGTAGGCTAGCCGTAGTTGGAGACGTGGGAGGCGTCTGCCCGGGGCTGGACGCCCACAACTGTAGCAGCGCTGGGTGTGGGAGGCGCAGCGTCCGTGTGCGGTCGCCCGCCTCCCCGCCAGAGGCGCCACTGTCACGCCCGCTCCACTCGGCTGGGCCTCTGTTGGCCCTGGGCAGCGCTGCTTGCGGGCATGAAGAAAACTTCCATCACCCAAGAATACTCTTGATACTATTAAAACATTGCGACATATTATATTGAAAAACCAAAATATACAGGAGGGATAAAAAAAGGCCAAGGGGATCGTGTATTGAACACTCGGCAGTGACATGTTATCCTCATATATATTCTTGTATGTGACATTTGCCCCTCATTAATATGCATCTCTTCATACATAGATGTTTGGCGTGTAATGGTGTGAGCGAAAATAAGTAAAAGCTATTCCTTGAGCCTGTCAAACATTAATGCAAGATGAGATACTTGTTAATGAGTTGCATGTCAGGAACAAATAGCATAAGATTATCTTTGTTACATGCAATTTACGCCACTTGTTCATCCTAAAAAAATTCTCTACTACCCCCTGCATGCCCTACAAGTGTGAATATAGAGGTATCCTGCATTTCACAAGACAGTCAGTACGTCCATAAAAGAAAAAAATTGTGAATCAAACCCCTCAATTTATTTTAAAATCATAATCATGCCATCAGTTTTTGAGTGTTGCTCCTCTTGTGTAGTGACGATATACTGCATGAAACCGGTAGCGGTAGCTCAGTGCATCAACTGATGTCACTGCAGCGCCTCTGACCGGGAGGTCCTAGGTTCGAGTCCTGACGGCGGCAGGATTTTCGACACTAGCTTTTCAGTTAGGTCGAATTCAGTCAGGCGAATTCTAGCGGGCGGCTGCTCTGATCGGTAGTTTTCCGTGGTTTCTCCGATCAACACCAGGCGAATACCGGGGCAGTACCCTAACAAACGGGCCACGGACCGCGCGCGATCTGTCCTTCCTCTTCCTTGTCCTATCCTCTCTCCTTACACACACACACTTACACTAACATGCACTACACTACCACATATTCCGGGAGACCGATCGGGAGCTTAGATCTTGTCCCGACTGGGGCGGTGCCCCGCTGGTGGGAGAGCCCTGGTTAGGGGGAAACTCCACTAGCCGACGGTAGGTCGGCGCCGGATCTCGCCATCCAGCGGGGGGAGATCACCGCCATCTCGCGATCACCGCCCGAGAAAAAACATGCACTACACTAACGGGACTGACCGAAGCAATTGACGCGCCCGGAAACAGGAAAAAATCAATCAATCAATACTGCATGAACACCAGTGAGCGGTCTAGATGCAAGATCGAAGTATATGTTCGTATGTATCTAATGTACAAAGATATGTCCTTACTATCAAAGATACAACTGAGCAGAATACCTCTCATACGTATTCTCTCTCTCTCTCGCCCTCAAACTGTTGATCGCTTTTGCCGAAGCTCGTCCGCCTCCGCAGGGCATCGAGCGCGAAGTTCCCCGGCGTTGCGAGTGCTGGTCATGATTGATGCGGTTTGTGGTAGGTTTTTCAGGCTTATACTGTCTTTCTTGCCTCTCATTTTCTTATCATCGTATCATTAGCTAAAGGTATTCCTCGTACATGGCAACAAAAAAAACTCCGATGCGGAGACATAATAATTTATTATTAAGGGGTCACAGAATAATATTGACTAACTTATATAGCATATTAAGAAGTCGAAAACGAACATTTTGCCGATGAAAAAATTATGGAAAATTCATTGAACGAAGTTACAAATGTCGCATTTGCCTCTAAGTGTTATGCATTTTCGTATTCACAAATATTTGGCAGCTCATAATTTGGCTCTTACGAGGAGACCTTAAGAACGTGCCAAAAACCTATGCAAAAGGTGTTTGCCTAACAATTACGTCAAATGCCACATGTGTGACTCTGTTATATGACATTTTCTATTGGATGTTAATTGGCAAAATGTGACTAATTTTAATCCCGAATATGCCATACACGTTTGTTCTGAATCATTCTGTGCAAGTTGATAATAGTAGTGTACGTAATAAGGGCGGGTATCACCTCGCGCCCGAGTTGCGTATTCTATATTTCTATACGCCACGAACGAAATACGTAAACAAAAGAAAGATAAATTAAATATAAAATAACTGGAAATATCTTACTTGTACAAAAGTAAATGGATTCTAGTCAGTATCGTAACACGGTTGTTTGCAAATAATAAACAAACACATCGTCAAGACGAATCGTTACAGATGTGTCGCACCCGCTTCGTGATGTTTCGAACAAGCATGGCAATGTTTCGCAGACGTTTCGCGCACTGTGAAGATATTCGCTATTTTGCATACAAAAACTAGCACGAGAAACAGTTTCGCGAACGACGTATTAAGAAAACTTCATCTACGAAACGAAAGTATTACTTCACGAGTGACGAAGAAGCAAGTGATGCATCTATGTGATAAATGATCAGCCTGTGCAACATTTTATTTGAGCTAATTCCATTTGTTTTAGAAAAATAAATAATATAAAAATGTAAAGTTATCTGACAGTTTTGTGCCACCGCCTGGAGCATCTATGGAAGTATTTAAAACAATATTGATCATAAATTATTTCGAAAGCAAATGCTCTCGTTGATAAAAACGCCCTATAAATGCAGAAAGAGCTTAATACGATGTATGAGACAAACAAAATATCAACTTTTTCTAATTTTTTTTTGTAATTACTCTAATGTTCACTGCTTCGACGGCAAATTTCGATAGAAATGCTATTGATGGCTCCGAGGCATCGTGGTGGCTCGCCTCTGTACTGCGGAGCAAAACGGTTGCGTTGTGCTTGCAGCTGTCAACTGGAAATTTAGAGAGAAGAAACGGGTTTAGAGATCATAAATGTCATTTCTTCGAATAGCAGATGAAATTGTACATCATGTTGCTACAAACATTTTACTACAACGTTTTTAGTATGAATTTTTTAATACGTACCTTCTGAAAATCAGACGTATACGCCATCATAAAATCTTATTTTACATGTTGCATATATGAAACGCGGAAACACTCAAGAATAAGTTGTCTAGGGAAGAATAAGAGTGAAATTAATTTAAGTACTCGAGTAGAACTAAAAAAACACCAAGATAAAGGAAAGGAAAGCGTATATAACGCGATATTTTTCTACAAACAAATTAGTAAGAAATATTTTATGGAAAAAGCACGAAAATGCCCCAGAGTATTGTTCGTGAAGTCCATGGTCGGCGCAGAGTAATCGCAAAAGCAAACTTGAAGTCGACAGTGGAGGAGAGAAATCATGGTTGCATCGTCAAGACTAAGCCTATAACCCTTGAATGTCCATTCTAGCGGTTGAGGTTTTCGTTTTCTCAAGTAGTTGAAATTGGAATAAACGAATTATTCTTCAACTGACCGGACTTCCATCATTCCATATATTACTTTTCATTATCATTGGTTGAACGTTTCAGTTTCATTCAGTTTAAAGTTTAACAACTTTTTCAATACAGTTCCTATGCAAAATATTCATGTGACTCAAGCCATTTTTGTAGACCGTATGTCCCGGAAACAAAGCTAATCGCTTATTAGGCGAGTAGGATATGTAAACGGAATGTATCTCGAAATCTTGGCTGTCTGGGATTAGTCGTGTCATGGTCGATGGAGCTGACGTTTCGGCCATCTTGTTGTGGTCTTCCTCAGCGCTATACTGCTGCCGAGAGGCTGGCGTGTCGCGTTATATTGGGCGGGTGCGCGTGCCGATTGGCTGCAGCAGCGACCAATAGGAGGAGGGCATTGGCGGAAAGAGGAGCGATAACGGGAGACAAGATAATGTTGGGGGAGGGCGGAAAGGGACGAGGAAAGAGAACTAAACAAGAATGCACATCTTAAAAAAGGAACTGCATGGTCGGGGACTGGAGGAAAAGCCGAACGAAAACGGGCCAATAAGCGGCCACGTCATTGGCCGTCCGCGGGGGGGGGGGGTCTCCGCGGGGCGCGATCGTATTAGCGGGGAGCGACGGCCTGTCTCCAGGTGTTGCTAAGGCGGAGCCCATCGTCTCTGTTAAGGTTTGCGGGCCTCCTGGATATTTCTAGAGCCGCTTTGATCAAACGAGGCCACCACCTGTATTCTGTTAATATTGTGCGGGTTTCGTGGAGACCCGTACCTGAACCGGTAGTTTTCCGTGGTTTCTCCGATCAACACCAGGCGAATGCCGGAGCAGTACCCTACCAAACGGGCCACGAACCGCGCGCGATCTGTCGTTCCTCTTCCTTGTCCTATCCTCTTCCTTTACTCACACACTTGCACTAACATGCACTACACTACCACACATTCTGGGAGATCGGTCGGGAGCGTCCCGACTGGGGCGGTGCCCCGCTGGTGGGAGAGTCCCGGTGAGGGGGGATCCCACTAGCCGACGGTAGGTCGGCGCCGGATCTCGCCATCTAGCGGGGGAAGATCACCGTCATCTCCCGAGAAAAAACATGCACTACACTAACGGGAATAATGATCAAAGCAGTTGATGTGCACGGAAACACGAAAAAATCAATCAATCAAACCCGCACCCGAGAATGTACCTCTCCCGCGCAACGCGTTCCCTGGTGAAGCGGCTGAATCAGGGAAGGAAAGGCAAGGGAGGCGAAGGGGGAATGGTGAAGGGAGGGTTGGGGAAGGGATAGGAGGGGAGGGGTCCGAACCCGGGGCATGGCTGCAGGGGCATTGCGGCGTCCGCCTCCAACCCCTACCCCGGAATTCGCACTCCGGCCTCCGGCGGAGATAGACGCAGAGGCGGACCTATTGAACGGAAGGCAATGGCGATGCACAGTGCCGAGGGCAGAAGGGAAAGCCGTGCGTGCGAAAGCCTGAGCGCCTGAAGGTACTAGTAGAAGCCAACGCGGTGCCCCAGTTGCAGGGCAAATCGAGAGCTTTGTTTAAGCCCTTTTGACGTAATGCTAGAAAATAGCTACACTGGTGCTTGTTCGCAGGAAGCAGATTCGTGAATCTACGTTCTGTGAAAAACTGTTTAAATAGGTTCTCAGTTTGTTGTAGCAATATGGAAGTTTAGTGTATAACTCCACATTGTTCACTTAAGTACCAGTTCATTCTAATATTTCCCTCCCTTCCTATAACACGTTCATTCCAACTACGCTAACCGTGTTGGGAGTTATATATACTTTTTTCTCCGAACTATATATCGTTCGAAATGCTTAAACAGTTTTCATGAATGCGGCTGCACCTGATGTTGTGCAGGTCCCACTGCCGTGGCGGAGGGTGATGTACGTATATTGAGTGAGTGCTTTGTTATTGAAACGTCATTGTCAGCCACGAGTTTGACACTGACATTTTCTTTGATATTCGGCAACATATTGTTTCTGTGTCTTTCTCTCAACCAGTGTCCCCGTTGCTCCCTCTCTCTCCGCCGCTGCGTGCTTCTGTTTGGGGCGGAGGGGTCCGTGGAGTGTGCGTCGCGGTAACCAACGCGGCAATTTGTCAACGAAACGTCCGCCTCCACCACCAGCGCCAGCCCTATCACCCCACCCGTTTCCCGACCCAACCCCACTACTAACGCCACCCCTCCCCGCCACCACCACCACCACCACCACCACCACCACCACCACCACCACCACCACTACTACCACCACCACCGCCACCACCACCACCACAACCACCACCATCGCCACCGCCACCGTTGCCACCCCCCCCCACCACCACCACCACTACAACCGCCACCCCCACCACTACCACCTCCGTCTCCGCCACCACCACCACCACCAACGCCACCACCACCACCACCACCACCGCCAACACCGCCACCGCCACCGCCACTGCCACCGCCACCATCCCCGCCACCACCATCGACACCGACACCACCCGTGCCACCACCACCTCCACCACCACCATCACCAGCGTCCCCGCTGCCACCACCCCCACCATCACAACCACCTCCACCACCACAACCGACATTGATAATACGTATATGGGTGTGGGGCGTGAGATTGTGAGAGAGGTGTAGCTTAAGAGCGAGTGAGCGTGAGAGTGAAGGGTCGTGAGAGTGTGGGAGCGTGAGGGTACGTGTGCATGGGAGCGTGATAATATACGAGAGTGAGACATGAGATAGCGAGAGAGCATGTACACGAGCAAGACCGGGTAGACGTTGGAGCGTGAGTGCGAGGGGACGTGAGGGTGCGGGAGCGTGAAGGCACGTGGGCGTGGGAGCGTGGGCGCAGCCAGCGGAGGCCCAGGGGAATCGGGCGCTAAATGAGAGGCGATCGATCGCTGTTTGCGAGTTGGCTGCGTTCGCGAACGCCGACGCTCCGCGCCGCGCCGCGCCGCGCCGCGCCGCGTCGCCGAGCGGCGGCGAGGAAGGGGCGTGGCCGGAGGTGGGGGCGGGGGCGGGAGCGCAGCACCTGCTAAAATCACAGTTGGCAACTTGGGATTCCGTCCAACTCGCGCATCGGCGGGGGGCGGGGGCGGCGGCAGGAAGTCTGCGGCGGAGCCCCGCGCCAACCGCAACAATGTTTCGGGCGCCCCGAAGACAAGCGGGAAACTCCACCGCGAATACGCGTCCCCCGGGGCACGCGGCCGCTTCCGTCTGCCGAGATGGCGCCGCGGGGGGGGGGGGCGATGGCATCGCGATCGCTCTAGCGTTGGCAACGCGCGTCGATGCAAGTTTGAGACGGGTGTGGCCTGCAGCCACAAAAAGGCTTTTGTTCAATGTGTGAAAAATTGGCTCCTGGAGCAGCAAAACTTCACTGTTCTCGGTGAAAATTGAAGATATTTTAAATGGCTCGGTGAATACTCAAGATACTTTTCATCCTCTCGGCATTATGTCAGCTTTGTCTGTGACTGACTAATAAAGTGCTTGTAACATCAGGTACGATAAATAGCGGAGTCATATATTCAAATATCTGCGTTTCTCAATCAAAATTGAAATTTTTTTTATTGTTTCTCTTTTTATTAACAGTCCTCCTGGTCATCTAACGAATCCATTTTGATCCCTTAGAATGAAATAGACCAGAGAATGTGCTTTTCGTTAATTTATATGTTATAAATTGGTCATGTATATATACTGAAACAAACTATCTAATTTAAAACAAGTTCAGCCCCAGTTGGGGCGCCGTTTGAAACATACTGTCTGATTTTATTTTTAAATCAAATATTTCCTCTGCCCTTTTTACATTATTAAATATAAATTCAACGTAACCCGTTCTAAATTTATTAAAGAATATGGGCGCCAGGAAAAGATTACGTTATGTTCAATTATTAACATTACTCTTCAACTGCTATTTCCATTAAATTAATATCCGGCTAACTGGGTCGATGGGTCTTATAAGAAATAATCGCTATTGACTGCTAATAGCCGATTATACAATCTGCCATCTGTACAGAATGGCTGAGGAATCTGAAAAGCAAATATTCATTTGTAGCTACTCATTTGCTGGAATTGGCTAAATGAAAATCATCTTTTCTATTCACAGAAACTTGTAAGTTTATTCAATTTTCATTAGTAACAATACGAAACTTTCGGTCATGACCTTATATTACAGTACCCGTCATCGCACGCTCTATGGACCGATGTCGCCGCGTAGAACCATTTTCAATCTTCCCCGGTGTCGATAGCTCCAGGTCCAAATACCATCTTCTTTTCTTCTGTTCTGGCACAAGTGTTTTCAAGTCACTGATCCTCACCGCCTCATAAGATGATAAGACTTAATTAATTTTCCTTTTAAAAGTTTCCAGTTCTTTCTACGCGTATACTTAAAATGTTAAAGTTCAGCTAACTATTATCTGCATCAAATACTCCCCGTCCTGTTGCCGACAAATTCACCTAAGTTCACAATTCTAGCTGCTGCACTCGAAATATTTCCAAGTTCCAATTTCTGCACCTTCCATCAATATTCTAAGTCTGACAATCATACGTTCCAAAGTAAATGTTCACAATTCCCAAACTCCCAACATCAAATTGTTTACACACGATCCGCACAGCACCACCGCGTAAGTCGGAATGAATCCATATTCCCCTCTTTCAGACCTTGAAAACTCGGTCCGTCTTGCTACTGTTTATTGTCAGAAAAAATTACATGCCTAGCCAATCCCTCAATTACTTACAAATTCAACTAGCCGCGTCCCAGACTGTCATTGCTTTCTCGGCCAATCCCCAAACAGTTTACTTTGTCAACTAGCCGCGCCCCGTGGTTCAAAGCAATGAAGTTTGTTGACCTTGACGACAAGTCGTCTACCGTTGCTATGCCGCCATATTTACAAATGTCTCTCCTTACAATTCACCCTGTTTACAATAAATGTGACGCAATACAAGGTCCCACATATTCGTATGTCACAATACACAAGTAATCCATTGGAGAGTTTTCATTTTTTTGTTGCGAAATTTTCACTTTGATAAGTGAATTTAATATTTTATTTTTTGTTTTATGCTTGTTACAAGAGTCGTGTTACTAATTCGTGGCACTGTGTAGGAGGCTTGTTACGTAACGTGATTATCTTCCTGTTGGGGTCGTCACGGCCGAAACAGAAATTTACCTGTTCATATCATTAATACTATTAGGAAATAAATTGCCAGGTGATGACCCACAATAGTTTTTAAATGTCGCATAAAGTTTTGTATACCACATGATATGAATGCGCCTGAATTTTTTTTACACTTACTAGAGCATCATAAAACCTACTCCACTTCTACGAATGGGATTACTTCTCATTTCTTCACAACTGTAGTTTTTATTACTCGGAATAATTCCAAAACGGCTCCCGTTTGCAAGGAGCTTGCGCCTGAATATTTGTTTGATACATTGCAATACAATAAATTCACAATGAAGGGTGGTGCTTAAAACTATATTTGTAAAAGGTTAAACAAAAAATAAACTAACTTTGCATTAATAGGTAAACAAAAAATACATTCCACGATAAGTGTTAGATTTTTTATTAATATTGACGTAATTATTTCATTATTTGGGAATAAAGCTTTCCGACTAAACAATGACGATTATGTTTGTGTTATATATAGCTTTATCACGTATAATTTTCACTAGTTTATAAAAGCATTCGTCAAGTATACGTACAAATTTCATCACGTATATAAAATGCACATCGTGCTCTATTAATTTTCTCATCATCATCATCATCATCATCATCATCATCATCATCATCTTCATCAAGGTCTAGGCCGAATGGCCTGATTCGTCGCCAAGAAAATCGTTTTTCCATCTTCTTCTAGGCCTACCTGTCTCTCGAGTTCCTTCAGGTGGGTAGTGGTGGAGCTTATTTGGTAGTCTCTCAAGAATCATCCGTTGGATATCATGGAACCATTTTTCTTTTCGCACTTGGATTCTCATATTGAGGTTGAATAGTTTTAGTTCGCTTCTGATGTCTTCGCTTCTTATGAGGTCTAGAAGCGTATATCTTGCAACAGCCTATATGTTCCTTCTGTCTGAGCGATTCATGCTCCAATTTTCGCAACCATATTCAAGTACAGGAACCGCTATCACTTTGTAAAATTGCATTTGTGTGTCCTTTCTTACTTTGTATTTAAGATTCTTTCGATGGTTTCACACATTGCCTGAAATTTGTTCAGTTTTTTCTGGATGTCATTCTTGTCACAATAAGAGATTTGACCGAAATAGTTAAATTCTGACACTTGTTCTAGTATGATGTTTTCTACAACATTTTTTCACCTCAAATGATGTTTGCCCACAAAAGTCATTACTTTAGATTTCTGAGTAGATATCCGCAACTCGTAATTCTGTTGTATATTTTGCGAGGGGTAGATGTCATTCTGCAATTTAACCTCCGAGTTTTCCAAAATAATCTGATCTTCAGCAAATAAAATTGTTAAACTTGTTCCAGAAACTCTAATGCTTTCTTTTGATAAAGCTCTATGCCATTCCTTTATGACATTGTCTATATATAAACTAAAAAGTGCAGGGGATATTGAGCATCCATGTTTTACTCCTCTGTCTCTTGTTTTCTCCCAATTATTGTTCTCATGTCATATATATATATATATATATATATATATATATATATATATATATATATATTGTATTATTATTATACAAGCTTTTCATAACTTCTATCAGGTGGTTTGGAATTCCCTGAATCTTAAGAATTTCCCACGACTTTTTCCTGGACACTGCCAAAAGCTTTTACAAAATCTACGAAGAGAATGCAGGTAGAGAGGTTGAATTCTCTACGCTTCTGTATTAACTGTTCCATTACAAAGATACAGTCAGTACTTGATCGCCCTCTTCTGAAGCCACATTGTTCTTCTCCAAGAATAACTTCATTAATTACATTCATTCATCGCGTTACCATTTTAGCGTAAATTGTGTAGGCTGTGCTCAGAAGACTCATTCCTCTGTAGTTGTCGCAATTTTCTCTTTTACCTTTCTTGAAAATGGGGGATATCATGCCAACATTCCATTCTTCTGGTACTTTACATGAAGTCCAGCATACATTTAAAATACATAGAAATCTTTCTTTCATTTTTATTGGTGCATATTTAAAAAGTTCTAAATTTATTCCATCTATGCAGGGCGCTGTTTTGTTCTTGAAACTTTCCAATACCCCTTCTAATTATTTTAGCTCAATTGGGTCTGCATAAGATGGTTCGGCCTCTCCTTGGTCTGTAAGTTCGGGTTCTCCCCGAATCAACTTTTGATCTTCTGATGTTCCTTAAAAGTTTTGTTATGAACTGTGTGATGACATGAACATTCTTTATCTTACTTGAGACGAGTCGCTTTTCAAAGCTCTACGCATTCGTAAAGGCACGAAAAAGACTCAAAACCCTTTCTCGACCCGCTCTGAACAGAAGGCAGAGGTTCACGTTTCGACCGCTTGCGGAACTGGCGCCACCTGCGCCTCTAAGAAAAGAGGTGGGTAGAAGCAACCACATCAGCAGGTTGCTGCATGCGCGGAATCAAAAATTTAATCTAATCACTGAACAATCTCTATCAAAGTTGACTCGAGTTGCCAGTCGACTTGCGGAGGAAACTTGTTGAATGCGCCTGGCAGCCCGCGCCGCGTGTTTGCATAGTATTATAAGTTCAAATATTGAGCAAGAAATTTCGCCGATGTTTACTCCACGAAGAAGACGTGAATTTAACAGAGTTACTGCACGAGCCTGCTACTCCCAAGAATCTTGGTCACAAGTTTGGCTGCGCGGGCGATGGCGGGGGAGGCAGCGGCGGCTGCAACTTCCAGAAAGAGAGAAAGGGGGCCCGGCCGACTCCGCCAAGCGGAAATGCTTCAGTATTTGCCTTAGAAAGGAAGATATTTGACGTAGAACGCGTTAAGGTAATTTCTTCTAATGGCTAGGGACTAGAAGGAAAATGGTCTTCTGATATCTTAGTAGCGTAAATTGGAATATGATTCCTTGCAATCTGTTTTAGATGTCCTCTAATTATTACTTTTTAGTATTTTATATTATAAAACACACGTGTAAAAATAAAAGACGATTACTTGTTCGTATATCATTCACAAAGTAAGTACGTAAAATAATATTGTCTTTATAAAGTCTGCAATTATTTGATGAGTGATTTGAGAGTGATGAAAGTCGAATGTTCCTGTGCACTTACCCACAATTGAACGTATATCAACTATCTAGCAAGAAAATTCATCTAAGACTAGTAAAATGAAATAATTTTAGATGTAGATGATCACACTAAGAAAATAATACGAGATAGAAAACAAACAACTGGAAATTTTAATTTAATAACAGAGCAATTAGATATTGAAATAGTTGAACCGTAGGAAATTTCATATCATTTCTTCTATTTGTCATTACTTTTAGAAATACGATTAAAGTTATACGTGCGATTTAAACATATGAAGGGTGGCATTGGCATTGGGTAGTGCATTACTGTGAAGGCAAATACTAATACAGACTGTAATTATTATTACTTATAATATTATTCTTATATCATTTCTTACCCATTAGTATAGTGTCTCATTATTTATGTTTTAATGAGAATGTATGTATATGCATGTGTCATGTTCCCAGTTGCAGTTTCAATAAATCTTAATTTTCCCTATCTTCAGGAAGATAGGGAAAACCAGCTTTCGCGAGATGTTTGACACGTCGAAAACGCCTCTAACGCTACCTAACGGGCATTTGCTACTCGTTAGCGATAGCGTATCGCTGCACGCGACTCCGCGGCGTCCATATAAAACGTGGGCGTGGCAGCTGCTATCGCCGGCGGGCAGCCGCGGCGCGGGGCGACGCGTAATCCTGAGCTACTCGCCGCCAAATCCCCCGCGGCGCCGGCGCTCCGGCCGCGCTCCTATTAAGTTTTACGGCCGAGCGGCGTCGGACAAGCGGCCGAGCGGCGGCAGGTGCGCGGCGGGTGAATGGGCGTGGTCGGGCCGGCGAAGGTGGCCGGGAAGCGTGGCAGGAAGCGACGAAAGTGAGCTCGCCGCGAGAGAGACGACTAATACAGCAAACAGGCGGCGCCGATGCAGATGCATAGCCTAGGGCAACGTAGAGTAGGGTGGATGCAGCGAGGCGACAGAGGAGAGGCGGTACCGGCGGTGGAGGTTAGGATCAGGGGGAAACGTGACTGACGGTAAGAGAGGGCGTTGGGGGCGGGAAGCGTAAGAAGGGGCGTGAGATGGAAATAGGGTCGACGGCAGGTGTATGGCACAGGGACGGAGCGAGGCGGGGGCGGGGCTTCAGCAGGGAGGCGATGAGAATGAGGAGGGGGCGGGGCCGGTTGGGAATAGGTTGTATGCGGTTGCGGCGATGGTAAGGGGGTTGCGTCGGGGCGACGCGTGAAGGGGTGAGGTGGAGAATATAGCTGGGCATGAGGGTCGAGGCCGGAAACGAGGTGAGACGTAACGTAGCGTGACGAGGCGGGATGAGGACGGGAAGTTGAAAGACGGTGGGAATAGGTGGGCGGAATGTGACATGGAGATAGGTAGGGTGTGGAAAACGAAGGTGCAGCTAGAACACCAACGGAATCACTTGGGCTGCGGCAATGGGACTATGTCGTCGAGGCAAG
Source organism: Teleogryllus occipitalis (assembly GCA_011170035.1). NCBI lineage: Eukaryota > Metazoa > Arthropoda > Insecta > Orthoptera > Gryllidae > Teleogryllus > Teleogryllus occipitalis. The sequence continues at coordinate 19,338 of BLKR01010732.1, read as the reverse complement.
AGGGCTCGGGGGGGGGGGATAGGCAGGTGGACACGGCAGGCGGGTGGGGCGCGTGCGACGACAGGACGCTGGGCCCAAACATGGAGATCGGGAACGGGGGCAGGGCCGCAAGCGGGGCGGATCGTGACGACGTCGATGCGTTGGGGCGAGAGCGACGGCAAGAGGTAGCGCCGAAGCTGGGGCGTGGACGAGGGCGAGAACGGATACAAGCGAGATTGTCGAGGTAGGGAAGGGGGGTAGCGAGAGAGGTGACCCGGGGCCGAGTGAGGTATGGGGGTGGGATCGTGGCGAAGGGGTGACGCGAGAAAGGAGAGTGGCTGGAGAGGGGGAGGCTGAGCAGCGACAAGTGGAGTTTTCGTCAAAGGGTGGTTGGGCGTGGGCGAAAGCCCAGGGAAGGACCGGGAGCGGTAGCTCAGTGCATCAACTGATGTCACTGCAGCGCCTCTGACCGGGAGATCCTAGGTTCGAGTCCTGACGGCGGCAGGATTTTCGACACTAGCTTTGCAGCTAGGTCGAATTCAGTCGCTGTCTGGAGGAGAATTCTAGCGGCCGGCTGCTCTGATCGGTAGTTTTCCATGGTTTCTCCTATCAACACCAGGCGAATGCCGGAGCAGTGCCCTACCAAACGGGCCACGGAGCGCGCGCGATCTGTCCTTTCCGCTTCCCTGTCCTATCCTCTCCCCTTACACACACACTTACACTAACATGCACTACACTACCACATATTCCGGGAGACCGGTCGGAAGCTTAGAGCTTGTCTCGACTGGGGCGGTGCCACGTTGGTGGGAGAGTCCTGGTTAGGGGGAAACCCCACTAGCCGACGGTAGGTCGGCGCCGGATCTCGCCATCCAGCTGGGGAAGACCACCGCCATCTCCCGAGAAAAAACATGCACTACACTAACGGGACTAATGACCAAAGCAGTTTAGGTGCCCGGAATCACGGAAAAACCAAACCAAACTCAGGGAAGGGGCGTGGCTGTTCAGGGTGAGAATCGGAATGGCGCGGGAGGCTGCAGGTGGGTGGCGGCGGGACCTGGGGTCAGATCAGGTGGAGGTGGCGCCGTACAGCACGGCCGCGAGGATTAAGGTGCTGGCGGCGGATTAGAGAGCATTTGTTAGGGATTTGGCGGTTTACCCTCGAACTGTGCAGAGGCTGTTGCCGCGTTTTTCTTTCTTTCCGGTCGTCATTTCAAGCGGATATTGAAAAGAAGTTCCGAGAACGGAGCTTAGCCCGTTTTCAGAGAAAATCGCAGAGGAGCAATGAAGAATAAAATGAATGGAGGGGTAATACTTTTCTGAACATTTCGGGTCATCGCCTTTCTTGAATATATTTAGTGATTTAGTGGTCGCCTAGAATTTAGACTTGTATGACATTTTTATTATATACCAATTATATATTTCTATTATTCACCAATTATTCACCAATATATAATTTTATTATATATTGCCAATGACTACAGTTGACGAGAAAAGCAACAAAATATGCCTGAGGGTGAGTGCATGGTTTGGAATATCGTATGGCTTCCAGCGGGGAGAGGGTATTAGGTACATGGGACCCACCTGCTTAACATCTAGTAAATTGACCAGATCTCATAAATGTACTGTGAGAATTGCGATAAACAAGTTGTGACCAAAACTCAGATACAGAAATCATGTATGTTTCCTGGATGTAAATTTCAAAAGGCTTTCAATATGTGCTCTTAAACTGTTGCAAAATAAATAGGAAGGTCGGAATTTTAAATTGCTTCAAATGAGCACTCGAACACTCTGCTTCACGCTGCTGAGGTCTAATTGTGTAGGTGACACGTAACGGCATTATTGTAAGGCATTCATTTTGTGTAATAAATTCAGTGAATAGAACACATTTTCCTTATTTCAGCTACTAAAGGAGAGCCATTCCTTGAACATCTTTGAGAAAGTTCACACTGATTGTAGGCCACGTCTTACTAATTGTCCCTCAGTTATTTCTTGACACAGAAAATTAGAAAACTGAGAGTCAGGAATATGTAGAAAATAACCGTTAGTGACTTGTGGGCTATGAGAGCACGAAGCAACCGCGTGCGACGTGGAATGACCTCGAATGAGTGACGTCGGTGTGACGTCGCATGCGGCGCACATTGCTGGCTGCCTGAGCGGATACTGAGGCAGCGGTCGCTGGTTCAGGACGAGGTAGAACTTGCCAATAAAGCTAATTCGCCCTTTAGGTGCGGAATTGTACAGAATGATCACAGTTTGTGGGGGGTGATAATTCAAGAAATAGAAGTGGGGGAAGCTTTTACTTTCTTTAAATTTTACTAATAGGTTTTCCAGACAGCCGCGAGATGGGGTTACGAGCTACGTTAGCCTAGAGTCCCTTGGTACAGAGAGTAACGCAACCCGAACGGCCGCCGCCATTTAATATCCTTTCACTCAATAGCCCCAACAGGCAGCATTCAGGAGTTGACAAATGATAACAATCGAAGGCATTGTGAGGAATTTATCGTATATTATCATGGGTTTTCGGTAGAATGGAGGTTCCCAACTCATCCACAATACCGTTTCATTCAACTGGATATAAAATGGCGTTACCGGTGGAGCAAAGGAATGCGCTACTCTCTGTATCCAGGGACTCTACATTAACCTCACCGCTATTGCTAACTAAACCAATTCCCGCAATTTGTTTTGTCGTCGTTGACGCATCATGTCTCTTTAACACTTCGGTGCTGAGCGCATGGAGCAATCTTCCGTTACTAATAGTAAGTAATTACTCTCTTTGACAAGTCTCGGCACGTCGCAGTCAGTCAGTACTTTTATCCCTTCGGCTAGGGGCCGTTATATCCCGGTGTTACTGGCCAGTCACCCAACCAGGAATCCGCGAGTGACTTCACGGAGCGTAGTAAACGAATTTGGCTAGTAACGTCGGCATTGCCTGATGGACGTAATGGGAAGATTGGTATGAAACACAATAGCTGCACCTAGAATAAGTCTCTGTCTGGCACGAGTTGTCTGGATGCTAAAGACACAAAAAAGCATTACTAACACATTATCGGAGCCGTCGGATTTTTAGTCACCATGCTGCAACACTACGCGTGAGCGGTGAGGGAAACATCCAATCCAAAAGCAGTATTAGCAACCCCTCAACAGAAGGATGAATCACAAAGGCTCTATCCACCCTGGTCTTTCAGCTGCTCTGGCTAAAATAAAAGCAATTCTGATTTAGTCGGTGTTCGCGGAAAAGGCGAACGGCGAAGTGAACTGTTTGTTCTCTGCGAAAACAATAACCTTCATATCGACTAATGTAAATATTAACTCCAGGGGATAAATAATTATTTGATGAACACAAACAAACAGAAAAATGTTCTTTAAACCGGTGAATTATAAATAAATACAAATATTTTCAAATTGGTCCATAGTTGAAAAATGTTGGAAAACAGCAACTATATGACTTGATAAAAACAAAAGGAAACCAACAAATTGAAATGCTATTTACGCTGCTCTCTCTTTTGTGTTGTTTTGGGTTTGTTGTTTTTTTCTTTTTTTCTTTTAGTAAAAGATTGAGGATAGGTTGGGGAGGCGGAGGCGAGGAAGTTGACTGCGCGGAAAGGCGTGGGCAGAGAGAGTTGCGAGGCACCCAGCCTCGCTACCGCCCCGCTCCCAAGTCGCCTTGCCCTGTCCCGACCCCAGTCCTGCCACACCACGTCAGGTCACGCCCTGCAACTCTCCGTCACATCACACTATGGATCACAACGCCACACCCTTTTGACACTTCACTCCCCCAGCCTCCCTCACCCCCTCAAACCCTGCCTCTTCCCATCAGCTTCTCCTCCTCAGCCTCTCGCCCCTGCCTCACCCCCTCCGTCACCACCCCTGCCTCTCCCCAGGCCTTTCCACCGTCCCTTCCCTAGATTCACCCACCCACCCGACTCTCCTCCCGCCATTCCCCCGGACTTTCCACTCGCCCTACCCCCTGCCACTCCCTCTTCGACCTCCCCGCCGCTGCCACTCCCCTCTCCGTCTCCCCACGTTCACACCCGCGCGCCTCTCCTCCCGCCACTCCCCCGGACTTTCCTCTCGCCTTACTCCTTGCCACTCCCTCACCTCCCCCTTCGACCTCCCCGCCGCTGCCACTCCCCTCTCCGTCTCCCCACGTTCACACCCGCGCGCCTCTCCTCCCGCCACTCCCCGGGACTTTCCTCTCGCCGTACCCATTGCCACTCCCTCACCCCCCCTTCGACCTCCCCGCCACTGCCACTCCCCTCTCCGTCTCCCCACGTTCACACCCGCGCCCTCGAAAAAAAGGCGGGGGCGGATACGGGAGCGGGTGTGAGGCTGAGAACCGGGCAGCAGCGGGGGGAGACGGGGGGTGGGGGTGGCGGAAGCAGCGGAGCGCGGCGGCGGCGGGCGCTGAGGCAGAAGAAACAGCGTCGCAGCGACGGGCGCGCCCCGCCGCGCCGTTGCCTTCGCCGGGGGAGGGAGGGGGAGGGGAAGGGTGTGAAATGGGGCTGCCGAGCGCCTGAAGCAACCGGAGATTAATTGACTTTCCGAATAACGTCAGCCAAACGGTTAGCTGAAATGAAATTATGCAAAACTCGCCTTACCATTTCTATCCAATATTAATAAACGCTTACATTGCTCCTTCCAGTATAATTTCTTCTACTCTTAAATAGACTTCAATTACTCAATACACAATTTTGTGTAATTTATTAGGAACTAATCCAATAAACATTGACATTTAGCAGCGGATAATTCAACTCATTTTATCTGTTTATCAATTACTCATATTATCAATTTTCCATAAAACAGCACTGAGGGAATTGCGATGATTTGAATAAATTTATATTTGAATAAAATACGCATATCTCAATACAAAATAAACACTTAAATTGATTTGTTTTTTGTTACTGCATAAATGTTAAACCCGGAATATATTGTAAGTACTTTTGTGACATTCGTTCTAATGTTTTGGGAAATTGCTTTAAGAAAACTTTGACTTATTTTAGTAAAAAACTAGCAAGTATTACCATTTTAAAATATATGGTTGTACTTGTTACGTTATGTGTAATCAAAATGATGTTGCCACAACATATTTATAGGTTTTTACTCAAATTTATATTTTATTTTTTGGATAAAGCCGAGGAAATGTATTGTAAATTCGAATTTGTAGGAAATTCGTTATCTATATTATTAATTTCAAATATATTCGTAAACTGACGGAAATTTAAACAGCCCGTGGGCATGAGAAATTTGTCAATAATTTTGGCAGATACTAATAAAGGCTGAAAATATACAAGACCAATGAAACGGATTCAAATTTGACTGAAAAATGCATATATTTGACTGTTAATCCGTAATTTCTCTAACATCATTTCAGAACTATAAATAAGACAGCATTTTGCTGATGACAACCACTAGTTAAAAGCACTGATCGACAAAATTTTACACTTGGTCTGTTAAATGTAATAAAATGGGTGTTTCTTATGGAATATGGTGACCTAATTTTAATTTTGCAGAGCATTCATTTGTAACGGGCAAGTATTCTTTGTAACAGGCGGTTAAAAATTTTTTACTGTTGTAAAGTGGTTGGTTTGATTTACGGTATTTACTATAATCTCGATCAAAATGTAGACTTGAACGATTGTTTGCTGTATTTTGCTTTAGGAACTTCCCTTTTTAGTGTCCATAAATAGTATGCAAGCTTATTTTTATTCCATTTTTCCTGCCAACGTTTTTCCGTTGGTGCAATAACTTAATGAAATCGGTCACTGCGTTACTCACTCACAACACCGAGATTATCAGGAAAAAGTCTTAAGTCTGATTCCAGGAAGTGTATTTTAAGGAACATGTTTCATACCCGAGCTTTATAATTGGGAAATTCGGAGACTAGTTCTTCGTAGTTTTCAGCTTGTCTGTTACCCAGGTAATCAGTTATGACCTTTTAAAGCGACGTGACAGCGTAATGCTGCCATTTCAACACCAATCAAACTTGCCTAAACGTCATCTCCTTTGTAAGTTCTTTATTTGTGATCCTACAAATATACCCTCCTTTATATTCGCCTCATCAATCCTGCGAAATGTGTTCTTTAAATATTGGAAAACTGTCCCACTATTATCCATCGCCATCACAATTTTTTTCATCAGTCCGAGTTTGATGTGTAAGGGAGAAAGATATGTGTGTAGGATTTACAAGTGGTTGCAAAGTTACGTTTGTTTTGTCCAGGTTTTAGATGTCATTAAGGCTCGTACATCTTCACAAATTATTTTGGCAATCTCTGCTATCCCACTCGCAGCAGAATACCAGAACAGCAAAATTTAGTATATCATTGTAGGAGACCTAACAAAAGTGTGATAACTTGCAAATCGCCGCATACATTCCACAAATGCTTTTAGTATAGTATCTTCGATAGAAGAAGTTTCATCGTCATGTATTTTTCCTGTGAACTGCATAAGGAAGTTTTCCGTTCCCCGTTTCTCATTTCAATATGAATACGCACGGCTTTTAAACTGACTAGAGAAAACTATAAACAACCTCCATTCCTTAGGATCATAATGGTCTCCCAACTCAGTAACTCATTCAGTACTATTCACTAGAACGCCTTCCTCACAGAACAGTCATCGGAGGTCTTTTTTCTGTCCACGATACACAGTAACTGTAGTTCCCTTCTGAAGGAGGTTTCAACCCTTTAATCAGGGGGCCAACAATTCTGTCTGATTCCTTGGCAAGATCACAAACTAGATCACTGAGTTTCAACTGATTGATTCTACGATGTTCTGTGGAAGTTCTTGCAAAATCTGGATCTTCAATGACGTCCTTTTAGGTATTGTTTAAATCTTCATTGTTAATGTTTTCAGAATGTAAACTCCAATAGTTGGGTGGCGCTGGGATTGGAAGGTCGTCGCATTCTGGGCGCTAACTTCCTTTAGAAATATGAATTCAAATGCAGCAAACTCCGTGGTATTCGCTATTGCTGTCACTCACTAAGGATTTTTAAACAAGTAAACCTCTTTTACAGAGAAGAAAGTTTGAAAAATTGAACAATATGCTATCACCCGGACACTGACCAGTCTTGTGCCTATATACAAAACTTTAATTTATTATAAATCCATTACAACTCCCTGAGTAACTTATATTAAAGTTTCTTCTTTTTGTCATACAATTAATACAAAAATTATTTTTCAGCAAATAATGTAGGGAGACCTAAGAACATACACAGAATCAGTTGGTCGAATGAACTAACGAAACCTCTCAACTTACTTTCTCACATTAATTAAATGAAAATTTACGAGAGAAATAAATTATTTAGGTACATTACGACAAAAATAAGTTCTTCAAAGACGTCATGTTTACGCGACAGTTAATAAATGCAATTGCTGATGAAAAGATCGGCTTGTATTTCTAAAGAAAATTGGCATAAGGATTTTCACATAAGAATAGAATGCTTTACAATTCGAAGCAGCGAAGAAATTACACGTCTTCTTAAATTATTGAGTGTTTGAGAAAGTGTGGCTATTTGTTTTGTAACTACCCGTAAAACAATTTAACATAACAAATCGTAACCTACTTTCTCCATTGCAGAATTGGAAAATTTTGAAAATATTAAAATATGGTTTTAACTATTTTTTCCATCACTGTAATATTTTCCTAGCATGTGTGAAGTAGACGCGTGATTTGTTGACAATTAAAAGAATAAATTGAACTTAAATTCATTGATCTTCCGAAAAATAATCGTGTTCCATTTGGTTACAGAAATTGCACAAGATCAACTCCACGAGTTCTCTTCGGAAGTTCGAAAGATATCCTTTGTAAAGGGAATCACGTTGCTCTTCCCTTGTGGAATAACGCGGTTCTGCCGCTGTTTTTTCCCGGAATGAATGTTATAGTTTACGAAACGTGGCAGGCAAGCAGGCAGGCAGGCGGGTGGGCGGGTGGGCAGGCATGGCGAGGGCGAGGCCGCTGCGTATTCAGAGCGCGAGCGTGGCGCGGCGGGTGGGGAGGGGCGGGGAGGTGGTAAGGGAGGGGAAGAGAGGTCGCGAGAGCGCATGCGCCCATTACGCGCCGTCGGAGCGATCCATCCATCAGGCGCGCGGGTTTTGTTTCTGCGGAAGCCGTCAGGGCAGCGCGTGCCAGAGCGCCTCTCCCCTCCTCCCCCCTCCCCCTTCCCCTCCCCCTCCACCCCCTCCCCGCCCGCTGCGCTCATTGCTATTCCCGCGACAGCCCCGCCGACGCCCCCGAAGCCACGACGCTCTTCCGAATTTCCAAAGTGCTCCTTTCAGCCGGCCTGCAAAACTCACTGTGAAATGCTTTCCGACCCTCGCAGCCGCGCCAGCGAGATTGACGAAGGAAGTACTCGTATGGCATGTTACTCAATACTTTCATGCTCCGTAATGATTCGCGGCGTTTCAGTACAATGATTTTCTGAGTCTCTCCTTACAAGATTTTATTAAATTACGGTTGAATTGCCAAAGTGGTAGTGTTTTTTATAATTACGCATTCTGATAACGAGCACTTCAGTGAAGAGAGTCGCTGTCCAGATGAAATCGACCTGCCTTAAAAATAAACAAATGCAATTATGCTTAATGGCAATTTATATGCCATGTAATTATTTTGTTTGTAAAATGGTGTTCCGAAAATATTTTAGTTCAAATAGTATAATACTCGATATGCAATAATAATAATAATAATAATAATAATAATAATAATAATAATAATAATAATGCACATCATCATGAGAACAATGATTAAACTAAAAGTGTTATGTGCAAACAGACTTACATATCTGTCTACCATTTAATGAAACGTGCAAAAATTCACATGGATTTCAGGAAAACCAAGAAAAAATGTGTATATTCAATGGAGAAATATTGATTAAGAATAAAGAAAATTTAGAAGAAAAAGAAAATAAAAGAAAAAAAAGCTTGAAAAAAACTTACAATGTCTTTAGAACAAACATAACCAATAATCAAAATAGCCAAAATAAAAGAATGATTCACATACATTTTTCTTTGACATTTACTCGGTATTGGTTTCAGAAACAGATGATATTATTCATAAAATTTCAAAAGTGTAAAACTCAGCTTTGGAATATAATGTAAACTTTTTTGTAACTAGTGATTTCTAACCCACATTGAAAACGAAGGAAAAAATGTATTTTTCACTTTGTAGATACAAACATTCTGTATACTCAATTCTACTTTTCCCAGTGATCTTGAATGAATTGTAAATAGATGGGCAGACTCGACGAAAAAAAAAGTGATTTCAATGCCCAAATCCCCATTTTAGGAGCCGAATGAATGTCTCTTTTGTGCTGGTAAATCGTTTGTAAGGTAAATTTTCTCAATACTAATAAAATTATTGATACTCTAAGAAATTTACTGTAAATATTTCTTCAAATAAATTCAGTAACATGATTACATGTGTTTAGGGGTAGATTAGATGTGTTAGTTAAAATGTATGCAACATTTTGAAAAAGTATAAGACTAGAAAAGAACTGTTGTGGAAAAGAGACTCTTGTGTCTTAAATACCGAGTAGTAAATACCCTGTAATATTTAATTAGTTCCGTCGAGTCTAACAATAATTTATTAATGCAGCGCCTCTGTGGTTTCCATAACGCTGTATAATTCATTCCATTTCAACAACGGAATTATGCAAGTTTATGTTACAGTGTATCGTATTGCTTTGTAAAGCTAATTTCCTATACCATCTGCATATTTCAAGCGAGAAACGTAGTTATATCACTACTGTAATGTAATGCAAGAAGATACTTTTCCTAATTGAAAATCGACATACGAGACTGTGCTAATTGTTTTATTTTTGATATTGCTCTCTTTGATTTCCTTATTAGAGATAATTCTAAATAATTATATATTTTAAGTGTAGATGTACCTCATTTTTAGTTTATATGTATATTTGCATGTATAAAACTTAGTAATGAAAAATTATCAAAGTATTTTAAGTAATTGTTAAAATTATAGGAAATGGTCCAAGCTAGAGTAACTATGTTCACAAAGAGTAGGTCTGAGGCCCACCCGTGATTGTGGTTGTTTCTTTATATGTTTCGATACTTTTAGAGGCAAAAAGTCATTAATATTGTTCATGGTGTTTCTTACAATCAAAATGTGATATAATTATCACAAGCTTTTGTTATAATTTGAGTTATTACAGATTACTTGGCTGTGTATAACAATGGAGACAATTTACTAGAAAACTTACTATTCAGAATACATTTTTGGAATTACATCTCACAGTATTCGAGCAATGTCAGTCCGTCTGTTTATCCACCGCCGACGTTGCTGCCTGCCCTTAAAGAAGGTTGTTTGCTTCTACACATACCTCTACTCACACACACACACACACACACGCGCGCGCGATCATGCCGAAAGCGCCTTTTTGTAGCCTGCGGAAGGAGCAGTGCCCAGCGCTACTCAAAGGAAGACTCGACGGCGAATCCAGCGAATCATAAGAACCCTTTCCAACGGGCAGAATATGCTTGCGCTAGTAGAGTCGACGGTCGGAAGGCGAAGGGTGAAAAGATCCCTTCGCAGCGCTGGGCGCTTCGGCAGGCGCTTCTTTTTTTTAAATTTATATATTTAACAGAGTGAGCTGATTATACAACGCTCAGCCATATGGCTTTTCGGTTGTTAGGAACGAGCATTTTTAGACGAAAATGTACTGGGAGTGGGGGCGGCTGGGCGAAGGGGGTGTCTACGGCCACCTCCCATTAAACATAGATTGAAGTAGTGCGAATGATAAAGCGGAGGAATACATATTGTTGACTTTTTATGGGAGGACTATTTATTTCATTATCTTATATCAGCCAGTTTTCGGAGGAAGATGTGGAAGGGGAGTCGGTTGCGGAGACGAGTTTCTACGGGATGCTCTTTACCTATGTTGTAGTGGGAAGCACCGGTAACTGTGGGGAGATTTTGGAAGAATGATGAGGAAAGTTTAATGATGTATGTTAGGACGGGCTCTATGGGCTAGGTCTTTGCTAATAAACCAAGGTGCGTTAACTGCAGTTCTGAGGAACCTATTTTGGAATATTTGGATTTTGTTGATGGTGCAGGCACTTCTGCCGGATAGAGTGAAAATTACCCTCAGGTGCACCAAGAGACGACCACGAGGCGACTGCTAGAAAGACCGTGTAGACCCATGTCGGGGGATGGGCTTCAAAAGAAGCCTGAGTCGAAACTTGCAATTTGAATTTGAATTGTAATCGGTTCCAAAATGCGCTTAACGGCTACATTCTCAGCAATTATGTCTTGAAATGAAGTTTTCTGAGGAAATGAGAGCGGTTTATTTATAAAAAAATGCAGTGAGCCACTACTTTGCTCATGTTCATTTTACTCCAAGTTTTCCGTCCACTTCAATTTTTATATTTAAAAACAGAATAATTTCAATACATTTTTGTTTATTTGTCAGGTATTTAAGAGTCGTGGTTCTCACTAATAGGAAGCGGATGTATATTTTATGGCTCATGTGCATGAAATGAAGTTTTCTGAGGAAATGAGGGTAAATAGATATGAAATATGCATTTTCAAAAATATTAAATACCGATCTGAGGTAAAAGAGATTATTCAGAATGAGCGGTTAACGAAAAATATTTTTTGAACATAAACATCATGCAAGCCTGTATGTCAGAACCGGAAAGCATGAAATAAATTATTACCCTTACTGTGTGAAACTGTTTCCGTGCCTTCTCATTCGCGCACAAACGCTCGGGTCATTATGCTAAGTGCACAAGCACACAAGGGCCAGCGGGGAGCCAAAGTGCGGCCATGCTGCCCTGACCCTCCAACTCTCTCCCCCCCTACAGCGCCCACACGCTCTCGCCGCCCCTCCATATGCCGTCCCGCCCGCCCACCCACGCGCCAGCCGCGTTCACGCGACGGTCTGTGGGAATGCCCGCGCGACCGCTCTGGCCCCTCCTCCGCCCCCGCCACCCGCTCCTCGTTGCTCCCGAACTTTTCTGTTTGTTCCCCCCTGTCCCGTTCCCGGCCACGCCCCCTCTGCCCCTCTGGATTCCGACGGCGTGCTTCCCCCTCCGTTCCGTTCCTCATCGCGTGGCTGCCCCATGGTATGTGATTGATTGATTGATTTTTTCGTGTTTCCGGGCGCGTCAACTGCTCTGGTCATCAGACCCGTTAGCGTAGTGCATGTTTTTTTCTCGGGCGATGGCGGTGATCTTCCCCCGCTGGATGGTGAGATCCGGCGCCGACCTACCGTTGGCTAGTGGGGTTTCTCCTTAACCAGGACTCTCCCATCAGCGGGGCACCGCCCCAGCCGGGACAAGCTCTAAGCTCCCGACCGGTCTCCCGGAATATGTGGTAGTGTAGTGTATGTTAGTGTGTGTGTGTGTGTGTGTGTGTGTGTGTGTGTGTGTGTGTGTGTAAGGGGAGAGGATAGGGCAAGGAATGGGAAGGACAGATCGCGCGCGGTCCGTGGCCCGTTTGTTAGGGTACTGCTCCGGCATTCGCCTGGTGTTGATTGGAGAAACCACGGAAAACTACCGATCGGAGCAGCCAGCCGCTAGAATTCTCCTTCAGACAGCGACTGAATTCGACGTAGTCGAAAATCCTGCCGCCGTGGGGAGTGGGAACCTAGGACCTCCCGGTCAGAGGCGCTGCAGTGCCATCAGTTGATGGCTGAGCTACCGCTCCCGGTTCCTGTTACTGGTCACGCCCCCTCTGCCCCTCTGGATCCCGACGCCGTGCTTCCCCCTCTGTTTCACTCCTCATCGCGTGGCTGCCCCATGGCATGTATCCTCGTCCCCCACCTCGTATCTCTTCTCTGCCCAATTGCGTATTCCCTCTCCTCTGTGCCACCTTCACCCCTCCCTTCCTCTCCCCGTCGACGTTTTCTCCTCCGCTCCTTTTTTCTTCTTCTCTATCCTCCCTCCGTCCTACTCCTCTTCCCTTCCTTACACTCGCCTCCACGCTTAACCTCTACCAGCCCCTTCTCCCCTAGATCCATTAGGTTCTAGCTGCCACCCTCATCCCCGCCTCCCACCGCGCCACTTCTATCCACCCAATTCTGTCTTCTCTCTCCTCTGTCTGTACGTCATCCACCCGTCCCATCCTCTCTCCGAGAACGTCCCCACCCCCGCCTCCCACCACAGCTCCTTTCCCTTCTCCTGTGCCCTGTCTCCCTATTCACCTCTCCTCCCCTCTTCCCTACACCCGACCCCATGCCTCCCACGCCTTGGCCCTCGCCCAGCGCTCGCCCCCCCCCCGTCCCCCTCCGGCACGGCTAACTGACTGCTCCGTCTCAGCTGTTTTCGCCGCCGTCCTAATTCGCGCAATTAGTGCATAACTCAGCCGGCGGCGGCGCAACGAGCGGCGCGGCTCCTTTTGCGACGAGTGCGCGCGCCCGGCCCCGCCCCACTCTGTCCCACCCCACCCCGCCCCGCCCCTCCCCGCGAGAAACTCTGTCCCCGCCCGCGCAAAGTGAATTAGCGCCGGGGGCAGCGGCTTTGAGGGCTGAGAGGCAGCCGAGGCGCCGCGCCGCGCCGCGCCCCGCTGGCCGGAGCCTGGAGCAAGCCGCGTGGACGCGAAACGAAACGCGCCACCCGACCGCGCGCTCGCAGGCCACCACGAAGAGTTTAGCTGCTGTTCATTTATTGGAGATTTCCGATCCTTCTGCTACAAAAGTCACTGAGGCTTATCAGTGATGACATAATGATTGGTTTGGTTTGTTTTTTTTCGTGTTTCCGAGCGCGTTAACTGCTTCGGTCATTAGTCCCGTTAGTGTAGTGCATGTTTTTCTCTCGGGAGATGGCGGTGATCTTCCCCCGCTGGATGGCGAGATCCGGCGCCGACCTACCGTCGGCTAGTGGGGTTTCCCCCTAACCAGGACTCTCCCACCAACGGGGCACCGCCTCAGCGGAGACAAGCTCTAAGCTCCCGACCGGTCTCCCGGAATATGTGGTAGTGTAGTGCATGTTAGTGTAAGTGTGTGTGTGTAAGGGGAGAGGATAGGCCAAGGAATGGGAAGGACAGATCGCGCGCGGTCCGTGGCCCGTTTGGTAGGGTACTGCTCCGGCATTTCTCCTGGTGTTGATCGGAGAAACCACGGAAAACTACCGATCAGAGCAGCCGGTCGCTAGAATTCTCCTCCAGACAGCGACTGAATTCGACCTAGCTGAAAAGCTAGTGTCGAAAATCCTGCCGCCCTCAGGACTCGAACCTAGGACCTCCCGGTTAGATGCGCTGCAGTGACATCAGTTGATGCACTGAGCTACCGCTACCGGTATGACATAATGAGATGACAGCGAGAAGACAACGAGAATGAGGGCGGCAGAGTAGTGGGACGGCGTGAAAGATAGCCGAGAGTTGGCTTTGCTCTACATAGAATGTCTGGTTATGAAGAGAGGTATGTGCGCCGATCATCGCGTCACAAGCAAACCTCTGGTTTCTTCTATGGCGTACTATAATTTGTTTTAATCATTCGGGGTTCTGCGTCACGCTGAAGACGAACCACTCAATCCTAGCACAGGTCGTGTCTCACAGACTCGTAGGCACAAGGAAAGCATGTAAACAGTATTCCTCGAAATGATGAAGCAGTATGAAAAATGTGGAACGAACGAATGAGGAAAAGCTAGCAGTGATACCGCGCACGTAGAAGTAGACTCTATTTGCCAGCAGCACAAAGAGCAATGGTAGAAAAGAGGCGACACCCAGAGGGCAGCGGGCAGAGGGAAGCTCGGAGCGCCAGCCAAGGGCTAAGGGCCTGTCGCTGCGAGTGCCATGGGAAGGGCGAGAGGGAGCGCGCAAAGGGCCTCTGGAGGGCGTAGGGCGGGGCGGGCGTGTTGCTCGCTGTAACAACTGAGCCACCTAATTCGATTTCACTTGTCACTTGGCAACACGATTACAGCGCCTCTCTTCCCTCCCCCCTGGCCCCCGGCCCCGCCCCCTCCCCCGCTCCCTCCCCGCCCTCGTATCCTCCCATTCCCCGCGCCCGCGCCGCGCCGCCTTTGATCGCCTGAGGGTGAAAACTGCGCGCGCTGCAACTTCCCCGTTTTGTTGAGCAGAAGCGAAGACATCTTGGGGGTCGTTTTAAGTATTTAGATGCAGAACGCGCGCTGACTGCCAACTAGCTGCTCTGTCAGTGAATGGCTTTGCGGCCGCGTTCCGGCCTTTGTTGGCTTTGCCAGCAACAAGATTGAATTTCTGTTGCTCCAGCTACTCGAGCCACATGTGCTGATGAGTCACGTGTCGGAAAGTGGTTTTCAGGAGAAAATGCTTTTGTGATGGTGGAATGTTCTGCTGCTGCAGCTCCGCAGAGGAATCGCTATCTCAAGACCAATAATGACTTAATGGAGCGCTCAATGTGAAATAGTTTTAAACAATCAACTTTATGTAAAACAATGTGAACTTTTACACACTGATATCAGGGTATACTTTTACGTAACTTCCTTGAGTGAAATTTTCAGTTGTATCGCTCTCTGAGTTGAGAAATAGTTCCTCTTTTATGTATCACATAAAACCTACTTACTTTATTATTTACTAGCTTATATTACTTCTGCCTGGTAAATTCGACGTAAATGGAATTCGGTTTTTAATTTCATAACTATTACTTTATTTTGTTTGATGGAATGGATGTTGATAATGCATGTATCTTGTGTAAATGTTGCGTTATTGATCTTAGTGCTGGAACAGTTTTAATAAAGCAATGTTAAATTAAAACTGCAGTCAAATTAATGTAGTTCGGATGGGAGAATATAAAATATTTTCATGTTAATAGTATTTCGTCGCATAATATTTTTGGGAAAGTATGGCATGCATGATGTGGCAATTGCACGCCTTATTAAACGGTTTATCAAATGATTGACTAATCATTGGTTGAAACCTGAAGATTAGTTTCATTTCTTATTATATACTTATAGATTGAGATCAAGACAATTATTCCTAATAGAAGATATGTGGGTTGTTTAATTTTCAATAAAAAATATTTTAAAATAAGTATTTGTTTCGAATTACTCCCTCATTCTCCACGTCCTACTTCTACTTCTTCTCCTCCTTCTTCTTTTTCTTCTTCTTCTCCTTCTCATTCTTCTTCTTCTTTATGACAAACTGAATAAAATTCAAGATCAGGGTTACTTCATGTGGAATGTGAAGATGTATCTCGTGGCTCTGCATATGTGTGTATTCTTTCTCCAAAATCTTCTTTCCGTTCATTCTCGAATTAGATACTTGTTAGTGCCGGTGTGTTATATTTATATTTTACGTTATAAAACTAGTCCGTACACGGAATATTAAAACTTCAATATTTCTGAGCGAGTATTTTCATATTAAATCTGATTAGTTCTCTCTGTTATGAATGTAAAAACAATCTCGAGTATGATTTGTCCAATGCAGATGAAATAGCAGATGGCTTTATTAACTTTGAACAAAGTTTTCGTATGGATGTTGCATCATGAAATTGGCAACAATGAAACTAGGTCACAATTAATTGATTAATCACAACGATGTAATTCAAATTCAAACGAGAGTCGTTTTTCATGTTTACCTCTCTACGTGAAGAAGATTATCGTTTAATTATGTAGCAAAATAGGGATTGCCATATGAATCCATAAGCCCTTGGAATTCTAGGTCATATTGAATTTTAAGTAATGAATGAAATAGTTGAATTTTAAAATTCATGTAATATATTTGAAAAGAGTTCGTTTCACAGAACAATTACATCTACTCAAGTTTTTTTCACAGGTTTCCTTTCAAAATTTCTAGTTTTTGTCTGCCCTACTTTTGGTATACCCTGTTTTTCGGACCTTGTAGGGGATGCTTAAACGAATGGTGCGCGTTTCAATTTCATTGAAGTCTCTTAGTTCGAGGAAGTAAGTGCTTTTGTAGCATCACTAGTTTTAATTTGTATGAAAGTGCATGGTGACAAACTCGATCAAATGCTTGAGAGGCGTCTAGGACAGCTTCTACTCTGTGATGACCTGTCGCTCTTTCTGTGTTTGCTTCCCTTGCCGTTTGAGACACTTCTCGCCCGGTGGTTGGTTTAAATGGCAGGGGGACGGTGGGAGGACTACGAGTACCTCTTGTTCTTAACACGAATAGGAAGTTTCTCACAACAACATCGTTGATTTAACAATTGCATTCAAGTGCACAGGTAACAGAAGTGAGAGCTAGTCAAACTTTTCTGTGGGGCAAAGCAGGTTAATTGAGAAAATCCTTTTTCTTGTTCGTTTGACGCATCTGCTGCTCTCTGCTTTGTTTCTATAGAGGCGAGTGTTTGTAAGCGCGCGTCCCTTCGCGTTGGCATCACTTCCTAGAGCAGAGCAGGGACGCTCCATTCCACACCGTTCCGTCGCTACGAGGACTGTTGCACCTGCCCTTTGGGTCTTAATCGTGTTAAAGCTACGTGTCGACACCGCACAATACCCTCATCTCACCTCCCTGCCCAGCCTCCACCCACCCACATTCCATTCACATCCCAGCCAAATCCTACAGGTACCCGACATCCCACCCACACCAATCCACACCCTTCCCACACGCGACCTACACCCACCCGTACCCTACCCATATTCCACCCATATCCTACCAACATCCCACCCACACACAACCCACATACCATCCACTTCCCGCCCCTACACCCGCCACTTCTACCCATCCACGCCCCACCCACTCCAACCCACACCATACCTACACCCACCTATACCCCACCCACATGCTACCCATATCTCTCCTACGTGCCATCTACATCCCCACCCCAAAACCCGCTCCTTTACCTGCCCCGCCCGCCCTTCTCTCTCCCCTGCAGGGGATCTCGGGTCCTAGATTCGTTCCGCCCTTGCCCCGCCATAGCACCCACCTCGCTCTGCACGAGTCCCTTCCTCTGTTCCTTGGCCCGCCTCTACCCGATTTCTGCCTTCTCAAGCTCTACCCTCGTTCCCGCCCCACCCCTTTCCCGCTTCCGATTCCGTCCCCACTTCTTCCTCAAATCCGTCTCTGTTCTCTCCCTCTCACCCCCGCCTCGTCTCCTGTCTCCGCCCCTGCTCCCGCCTCCGCATTCGCCGCTCGCCCGGCCGACGTTGCCCCAGATGGGCTGTCGCCAGCCCCTCCGCGCCACAACTCCTCGGGGCCCCGCCCCCGCGCCACGCCCTCACGCCGGGGAAGGCCCGGGCGCCGCCCACGTGCGGAATGGAGAAGCAGCTGCCGTCCGACGTTTCTCCACGGGAGGAACAACCCGCTCAGAAACCAAAGCAAAATGCGTTTAATTTTTCTTTCGATTTTGTTGGATGTAACTATCATCTTAGTGTAGGGCTCCATAATGCATGGCTAGTTACGATCTGTTCATTCAGATCGGAGGTTCGGGGTTCGATTCCCTGGCGATTCTGGGAAATTTTCTCGTTAGGTCTGGAACAGGGGGCACTCAGATTCGTGTGTGCAGATTGAGAAGCTACCTAAAATGTGGCGTCATCGTTTGTCTAGTAAATCGATATAGGGGTTAATGGGAGCCGTTACGCCGATCAGACACTAGCTGTACAAGCCCCACCGGTAAACAGTAGGGGCAAGTCACTGGATAGGCCCTGACTCTTCATGAATTTTCCCTCCAAAAGATTACAATGATTTGTTGGATGTTTATTGAGCAAGTATGGAATAATTCAAATATTGGAAGAAAAGGCATTGTAGAAAATATTGAAACATCACAATATTTATTGCAATAGCTTGTTTTATAGCAGGTTAGACCTGCGAACCCAACTTCTGTGCAAAGTTATAAAATAATTAGATAATGATGGTGAGAGCGGTTTATTTATAAAAGATGCAGTGAACCACTACTTTGCACATGTTGATTTTACTCCAAGTTTTCCGTCCACTTCAATTTTTAGTTTAAAAATAGAATAATTTCAATACATTTTTTATTTATTTGTCAAGTATTTAAGTATCGTGGTTCTTACTAAGAGGAAGCGGATATGTATTTTATAACTCATGTGCATTGAGCTTCAAAACTCTATTATAGTACGTATTTCTCAGCTGTCTTCGTCTTCTTAAAACTCAAATATTCATTTCATTTTCCAACAATTATCCTTATTTATATGAAACTCTAGCAACCGAGTATTTTCTCTAATTGTTTTGGAGGGCCTGAATCACTGAATGAGTTTTAAGATAATAGAACTATATTCAAGTAAATCATGGAGAACCTTTTCTCATTTGAAGGCTACATGAGAGCCACTATATTTCCAATAAAGCCACATTAAAAAAGAGAGTGCATAATTGAAATAATTTAATACTAATCTGGTTTTAAACAGAGTTATATATGTGCGTACCAACATATAACGGCTAGATACTGGCTTTCATTCAGAATGAAGTAAGCTGAATCATCAATTGCTGAAATTATTTCCCATGCTAAACCATGTCAT